>CAEGAE010036874.1:0-135750 GCA_903067095.1 Girardinus metallicus
TATTTATATATATACATATATATATATATATATACATATATATATATATATATTTATGTATGTATTTCTTTAAACATGATGTGACAAAAAGTACAAAGAGTGAACAAGATTAGAAGCTCATTGAAAAATTGGCTGTGAAAAGCAAAGACAAACCTAAAACGTGACAGTCTCTTCAAATGAGAACAGTTTCTTCAGAGCAACAGTTGGACAGGAAATTTTGCAATACCCGAACACTGTAACGTGACTCAAACTTCAGTAATTAAAGAAGAATGAAAAAGAATAATAAACCACAACTTTGTTTTTTTTTTATTTTTCTCATTGCACATTTTGTTTCTTGACAGAGTGTGAAGTGAGGCATAACAGTAGGTCCAAACAGCATCTCTAGTTTCTAAAAGGGGCAAAAAATGTTTGTGTAACGCAGGAAAAGAGGTGGAGTTTCCTGTTAGCTTTTGAGGAAGCGCAGGATGAAATCGAGTAAGGCACCGCCAGCAGTGGAATTGCAGAGGACGTACAATTTGCCTTTGGCTTTGCTGTACCCCTGCTTTGGCTCAGCAAGCTGATGAACATTTACATGAAGCAGAAGCAATGACTCGAATAAACCTGCAGTCAGCTGAGGAATGTGTAGTAAAGCTTTTATATGTGATTGTGACAGTAGAGAACTTTGGTTTTTGAAGACGAAACCTCAGTGCATGACTGCAAATTGCAAAGTTGGCATAAATGCTGTTTAACTCGTGTATAATGAAAGAAATCATGGCTGCTCAAAGTGCAACTAGGATGTTGACATCCTGTGTTACAAGCTGCGGACCTTGGACAGAGTGTGTCGTATCTAATCCGTCAACACTGCTTTTCCTGAAAACCCTAAACATTGAAACCTTCCAGCTCTTGCACTCATTATTTGTGCATAAGCCGGTGGAGGGAAGCAACAAAATAAGCTGCAACTGTTGGCAAAGGCAGTGAAAGAAGAGATGGGGTCAGCGTACAAGAAATACAGAAGTGAAATTTTAATTGTAGAGAGAGAGAGAATAAAGATGCAACGCAAGCAAAAGCGCTTTTGGCAGGATCTGATTAAACGCTATGTCTTGTAGTGTGAGACTGCTCTCACATTGTAGTGAACTGACCATGAGCTTGTCTCAGCTTTGCAGCAATCTGGGGATTCAGAGAAAAATGATAACATTATTAAAAACAGTCATTTCTTATTTATTATTGTAATCTAGACTCTATGCAACTGCTTCCTAGTTAATAAAGCAATGTAAAGGTCAAAGCTTGACAGACTCAAAATGAAATGTCTTTACCGTCTCGTAAAACTTGACTTGCTCCTCCAGGTACTGCTGCATGACCCGGTTGTAGTCGTAGATACGGTTGCTATGGAAGTGGTTCATTTCAGCTGGGTCGCAAAAACAAGAGGGGAAACCAGTGAGTTCAGACAGCACAAGGCAATAAACTGCACTGTTGGATTTCAATGGCAAACACGGAGTGCTACCTTGTAAAGTGTAAGACATGGTGCTGAGACGTTTTGACATGGCTGTTTTGTCCTGACTGGTAATTTTGTTGGCAGTGACCAGCTTGTCCCCTTCCTTCACCTTGTCTATAGCTGCCTGGAGGGATTAAATATATAGTAAATACATGAAACAAACCAAACACAGGCTTTGAAAAGCATTCAATAAAACCCTTTCGAGTGGATAATGCTCAGACCAACATACAACTCTGGAAAAAATGAGATCACTGCACTGAACCCTATTGAAAATCTCATGGTTATACCACAAAATATTGACTTCTGAACTCTTCCTGAGTTGAAACACTAGCATTGCTGTTTTTACATAAATATGAACTTGTTTTCTTTACATTATTCGAGGTTTGATAGCAGTGCATCTTTTTCATTATTTTCACCATTTCTCATTTTCTGCAAATAAATACTAAATATTTGCTTGGAATTTCAGAGACGTGTTGTCAGTAGTTCATAGAATAAAAGAACAATGTTCATTTTAATCAAACATATACCTATAAAAAGTAAAATCAGAGAAATTGATCATTTTTAAGTGGGTTCTTAATTTTTTCCAGGACTGTATTTGGAAATACTCTGTATATCACAATGTTTCAGTGTATATTCTGAAATATCACAATATGTTATCTCAAGAAACTCCAACTGTACTCACTGAACACCTTAACACTTGCTCACCCTTCTTTTTGGTACAAATTGTATTTTAAAACAATGTTTGCTCATGCTGCTTCAGATTCACCATGAACTACTTCCATTGCTTTCTCCTCTGCGATCAATGAGAAGCTGAAAACTCCACAGCAGTTACTGACAAAGCATGTGTTTAGGCAGATTAGCATAAAATCAACTGCTTATAGTAACTTCCTATATTATTCTTTCTAGACTATTCTAATCTTCATTTTAAAGATGTTCCAATCTGATTCCGTGGCTTTAAGTGAATGGAGCCCCCTTACTAAATTCAACACCAGAGGAGTTTCTGTTGTACAGTCAGACCCAAAATGTCAGCCAGGGAGTGTTATTAGGTAGACAACTTTTTAATATACCAGCCTACATTTTTGCCCACATCTGGAAATATGGCATAGGCCATTCATATTTTGCTCTGCCAACAGATCTAGGATTTCTCCTTTACAATGATGTTTATGAGTGTATAGGAAAATAAGTACCTTATGAACCCCAATGGTATCTGGGAAGCATCCAAGGAGACCCTTATATTCATTATTGGTCTCCATGAGGAAGTGAAGATCTTTCTTAGGCTTAAAAAGAAAACACAAGAGGTGATAAATGTAAAAAGGAAACAAGAAGATACTCACAGACGTAAGAAAGAATAGGAGCAAAAACACCAAATGCTAACTTTGGAGCAGAAAATAAGAGAAGAACATGATAAGGGATAACATAGGGAAAGTCACTTAGATAACAACCCCATGGCTTCAAATCGACATTCCGCTGGCTGAGAAAATTTATGGTCTGCATAACAAATCAAACAAATATCCAGCAGGATGATCTGGTTACAGTGTACAAGTAGGTGTCACTAATCCTTGACCATGTAAGGAATTCACCTCTGTTGTCATCAACAGTTCAGCTTCATTGGATCCTGCGATGAATAAAGAGTATGGCTATAAAATGTGTTACTAAACTATATCCAGCAACTCACAGGAGCAAGACAAGCTTACCGAGCGAATTCCTCCTCAGAAAGCTGCTGGAACAATCAAACAAAGCCAAGAATTGACTTTATTACACAGAACATCAAACAGGCTATTAAAAATTAAAAAAACCCAACCAGTTTTCATTTTCTGCCTTTTTAAAATCTGCTTCAGTAAGATCTGACAAGGAATCGAACAGAAAGTATGGAGAAAATGTTTTTAAATGCGGTAAGCTGAAATGAGCGATATACAGGTTTAAGAAGCTTTGAGACTTTTCAACCACCAGAGGTCTTCCACTTCCTTGTTCATGATAAACAAAATAAAGTGACAGCCTAAAACCACTGATATAATCCAAACATGACTGATGGAAGTGAAACGTAAATAGATGCTGGAAACTAGAACTGAGGTCATCAACACTGCCGTTTTTTTAGACAACAGTTTGCCTGTTCAACAGAAAGCAGAAGACAAAAGGTCACAGATGTTGTGGTTTTGATTGACACTCTGCCAGCTGCAGAGTGAAGAAGTTACTCTATGTTAGAGATGTGCGCTGTATCAGGTGACCTACTTTCCGAAATGAATCAATATGATAGAGGCTGAAAAGTTTACCTGCTCTGCCACCAGCTGGGCTATCTCCTCATAAGTCTTTCCAGCCGCCGTCAAGGCATCGGTTAGAGTCGACTCACCTGCAGCAGATAAAAATATGTCTTCCAACAGATTCTGTCCATCTGTGTGATAACCTGCATCTGATTCTTTTATTATAGTTATTGAGTTACAAAAAAGAATCTGAAAATTGTAGCTGGAGACTGGCGAGCGCCGAGCGTCTTCTGGAAAACATGCGTGTGCTGCCGAAGTGTGAGCATCTACCTTGGTATCCACTGCTTGTGAAGACAGTAGAGAGGTTCTGTAAGGCTTTTCCTATTCTCTGGTATTCCTTTGGCAGAGCTGCAGAAGATAAGAGGAAACACTCAGGACAATAAGATTTTTAATGTAAACAATAATTTCAGAACAAAGTGAAGCTGTAGCAAACAATAATTAAGATTTCTAGCTGCATGAACATACGTCCTGTGCATCTCTTCCAGTGCTCGTTTCCCACAGTGAGGATTTCCTTCACGCTGTCGTCCATGGCTTTGGTAAACTTACTAAACTGCTCGCATTTCTGCTCCCTGGGAAAAGAGAAACACAAGTGGCACGCGTTAACTACATGTGCTACAAGCATATCAGTGGCTGCTTCTTTGAAGTTTTCCCTTTTCAGACAGTTAGTTGGGTTAAACTCACACTTCTAACGGTTCCAGGTCTGCAGCTTCTGGCTCGATTGTGGTGAAGATCATCACTCCAACTGTCTCATCTTTCTCCGCTTTTCTCTTCCCCGTCTTCCAGTCCTGTCACAAACAAAAGACAGTGCTTTGCAAATGCATTGTCATCTCTTGAACATGTTCACATTTTGTTATATTACAACTGATTGAGACTCTGCCAGATGTAGAGTGAAGAAGTCACTCTATGTTAGAGATGTCTATTCTCTCATGTAGGTGACCTACTTCCCGAGTATGTACATAATTGTAAATGAGCCATGATATTTGATTTTCAATCATTTTTAAGCAAAATATTTGAAAAGTGTGACAAAAAATAGTAAATAGCCAAATGTGTTATTGCATCCTTGCAATTTTACAGCTAAGATCTTAGAGGATTCTCTGAGAACATTAGCAAACAAGTAGCACCACAAAGAATGAAGATCAGAGCAGACAAGGAGAGAGAGACCAACGTCCCAAGCTTTAAATACCTTACAGCTCTGTTCAAACAATCATCAATAGTAATACTGAATAATTCTTGTGAATATGTTGCACAGAAAACTTGACCTCTATAGAACAGTGGCAAAAAGGAAGACAGTGGTGAGAGGAAGTCAAGTAGGAAGTCTACATTAATGTTTACCACAAAGCATGCAAACATGTTTAAGAAGGTGCTCTGGTTAGGTGAGATGAACATTTAACTTAACTACAACTTTAAATTGCCTGCACATAGAACACTGAGTGTGACAAGAAGCTAAAACTGTTTTACAGTGAAACATGGTGGCAGTAAGATGACTGAAGGTAAACACAAGGCAAACCTGGATAAGACTGGAACAGTAACTTTACCTTTCAGCAAGATAGAAACACTTAAACAGATAGTCAGAGCTACAACAGGATGGCTTAGATAAAAGTATGTGTGCTGGAATGGGCCAGTCCAAGTCCAGACCTCCATATAAATGAGAATCTGTGGCAAGACTTGAAAATGTATGCTCTTCATTAAATCTGACTGAGCTTAAGCTATTTTGCAAAGAACAATTGGGAAGAATTCCAGGCTTAAAAACGCAGAACTAATAGAAACATTCTCCTGAATGCATACAGTTAAAACTGCATAACTGGACTTTAAAGATTTTCATTAGTAAAACTTTTAAAAACAATGTATAATTTTTACTTACAATTCAAAAAGATGCCATTCTGTGAATAACCAAGTTTGGGATTGTAGCAAGATCCCAGGGATACGTATACTGAAAGCACTGTACCTCAGTATATCAATAAAATGAGGACTGCAATCATGTGTTTATGGTGAACTGCTCGTTTCCTCAATAAAATATAATCAGTTTGAACAGTTAACCATTGCAATCTAATCATAAATTTTCCTGGAAAATATAATGCATTGTACCTTTTCATCTTTGTATGTGAGGAAAAGCTGGAACACATCGCTGCCAGAAATAACAGGGTGTCTGCACATCCTGGACATCCAACCCTGCAACCGTTCCATGCGCATCTTAATAAACTCCTCCTCAAAACGCCCTTTAAAAAAACAACAGAAATTTATTGCGGTGCTTGTATTTAAAATACCAACATACCATTCTAAATAATTTCTAGCTAGTGTATAAATGAGCTCACCTGTCACCTGCTTGTCTGGCAAAGAGGGAATGGGAATGGCCGACCCAAATTTGTCCAGGAGTCTCTCATAGAGCCAATCAAAGTGCTTGTATCTATGATTGACAGGTCGGTTTGTTGTCTGCAAACCAGAAACATGTTAAGCAAGTAGGAAAAAAAACATCCATTTAAGACATTAAATGTATTATTTTCAGATGATTTCTTGCAGTTGCAATGCTAAGACTCTAGTTTATTGCAGAGTATATTTTGCATTGTGGAGAAGAGTCTGCAAACTCACATTAGGTGTGATTTGGTACTCTATGTAGCTCTTGAGGCCGTACATCTTGGACCCTTTCTTGGGATCAGCTACGATGCAGTCTATCTGGGTTTCTGGGTAAGACCACACAGGACCAACCTCGCCCACCTGAGTATGCAACACATAAACCTTTAGAAGAGAACCCAATCACTACAAAAACAGTCAAAGGAAAGAGACATTGTCATTATGATAGTGATGGTAAATGTTCTTAAAAACAGCATGTTCTTGAAATAAGTCAAAGATGAGATAAGGAGTACAGCTGTGCGTTGGTTAAATCAGATAGTGTTGATGAAACATGGCTATCATTAGAGCTCACGTACGTATATTGTCAGCTTGTCTTTCCCTTTTGCAATCTGTTTGCAAAGAAGGTAGAGCTCAGGACCAGACTTTGAGAATCCTGGAAATCTGTTATAAAATAGGAATAAAAGTCTCTTGATTAGAACATATTGCTACAATATAAACTCAGATGATTTTAAAATTAGAATCAAAGTGCTTTTACTGGCTTTTGTTGCATTAGTCTTTATAACAAATGATTTTGAAGACTCATGTACAGAAGACTTAATAAAACTTACTTATTGAGGGATATTTTCATTGACGAAGCATGCATTCCTCCTCTCTGTATTCCACCAGCTTCCCCAGATTCTGACTCTGTGTATCCTGCAGTTGATTTCATGTCATCCCATTCATCATCCCACTCATCATCCTCTGCCGCTGAGAGAGAAAGATGATTCAAATATTATTGTCTTTAATCAGAGTGACAAGATCACATTTGTTTGTTCTCCAGTAGTTATATTTAAAATTGTTTCCTTTTGTTTTTTTGACTTTCAACATCTAGGGCACTGAGATGATGGAGTCTTTTGCAGGGAGACACCATCCAGCACGCTCAAAATATTGCTGGCATGCCGAGTGTGGCCTTGTGACACCTAATATTAGCCATAAATATTCCTCTGCAGTATTATTGTCACATACATGGATATTGAAGTAGCAATACATTTGTGATAAATTGAGCAGAACTATATTAAATGAGCAGGATCAAAGTAAAGGTTGATTCTCGTCCCCGACAAAAGCAACTAGATGAGCATATTTTGAGACTCACTTTCTTGGGTCAAGATCAGAGTTGACATTTTTCAGGCCAAATTTAATTCTATTAAAAAATACACATGTCCAAGCTCAGCAAGAAAACAAAGCAAGAGCTCAGTGATGCTAAAGTAAACAGTCCTGTACATTCCAGGATTAATTTTCTAGGATAAAGGGAAATCCTTGAGTCAGAGAATATTTCTCCATCCGATTCAGAAAATGTAGTAATAATGATACAACTTTTTTTCACATTTGTAAATAGTTAGCATGCTTTCTAAAAAAAAAAAAAAAAAACATTTTAGCACCTCAATCATCACATCAGACCAGCAGGTTAAAACTACAGCACATCCATTTCACATGCTAATTTCACAATTTGTTCTGAGGCATATTTCCTTTTCTGCTATGAACTAAGTTTCATCTGTTATGTTGAATCTCAAGGCTTATAAAGGACTGAAACTAACAGGTGAATAAATTATGCAAACATGTTACTGCTGCCACAAAAAGCTACAGATAGATTAATCTTGCACTTCTTTCGCAGTCTGTTAGAAATATAAAAACATGCAGTAAAAAACAGACAACTAAAATCCTCTAAAGTATCATAGAGAAACCACTCCCAGCAGTTTCTAAAGACACAGCTATTAATCTAGTGTCAGTATTGAGCTTGAAGCACATGCTTTAGAAAGAAATGTGATTCATTTTGTCACACCAGAACAAGAAAACATCCATCGGGCAATTAAGCAGATACCTGTGTAATCAATAAGATAAGGATATGGGTAGATGTCTTTGGCTGAGAGAAAGAAAATGGGAAAGTCTGTTCATTTTTCTCATGGCAGCTCATTTCCTCTGTTCCTTCTCTATTAAAACAGCATCAGGAGAATTTAAAATCCAGGTGGAGTCATTTGTCCCTGTGAGTCATTAGTGAGGCTAACTTTTCCAGTCTGGTAAAAACAAAATTATGACTTGGTAGGCTGCAGAAAAGCTAGAGCATTTCACAAGAGAGGAACAACATGAGAATTAGTTTTGCTCCTACACAGAAATGAATGACATTTCCTAACCAGATGACCTTTCAGTATACTATCAGATAATCTCACAGTATTATACATATAAGAATTTTTTTTTTTTTTTTTTTTTACAATTTTAATGATGAAAATGCATCATGCGACTATTTATAAATAAATTTAGTTTAATTTGCATGTAATTTTGGAGATAAAAAAGGTAAAAAGAACTACGTTTTAGAATGAGCTAACCAGGCCCAAATCTGTCCGAAAATTTGTCCAAGGACTCAGAGGTCTGTGGAAAAGATTTGTTATTATAATATTATTATACCCTAGATTTGCCTTCTGCAAAGTAGAGTGACCAAATAACAACAAATCAACGTGTAGCACTGAATCAAAAGGTGTTTCGACTAAGGATTAGTTTCAGTATGTGTACACTTATCCAACCCGGTTTTTCTAATACACAATTTTCCCTCTAATACTTTAGTTACATTTTCTGCAGCATTGTACAGAATACATGTTACATTCAATTCTGAAATAGTTTATGAAAAGTGCATTCGTTCATTTTGCAAGATGTAATTAATAAGTAAATCCAATGCATATAATATTTGCATGTTGTGGAAGGAAGAATATTTTATTTTGATGTAAAAGACCATGAAACCTAAACAAATATGTATTTAATAGGTCTGCAGATTATGAGAAATATTTACCAAAACACACAAATTGGGACCTGTAATGAGTTGGGCTTTAAAACTGTGCCAACCAACAAATGTTGGAGCAACCGGCTGATTTCATTTACTATAAAGGTTTTCTACCAGATGCAGCAAAAGGTACGGCATTACCACCACATGCAAGAATGAGAAGCCTGTAACTTATCTCTGACAGACAAAGCTTTTTCTTCTCTGAGGCTATATAAACCTGAAAGCGATGAGCTGCTCAAAGATTTATAATGTCCTCCTGGTTCATAACGGGAGAGACTTTTTTTTTGCTCTACTTTACTGAATAAGTCACATGAATATCACAAGACTTTAGTCTTCCATTTAAATGAAAAAGTAATATTTCTTTATAGTTTATAGCAAATATATATTTTATTTGTTCTGGTTATTTGTGCTGTACATGATCTAAGATAAAGGAAATAATTTGCCCCTTTAGTCTAGATTTTACTATATTTTATAGTAAATAATTAGATGTCTACAAATAGATTTTATTCTAGAGGAAGTTATTGTAAAATCTGCTAAAACTCATTATGAGCTATCTGAGTGGCTATTTGTGTCTTCACTAAAAGCTTAAGAAAAGTTCATTTTATGACAGGTTTGTGATTAAATTAACTCGCAGAATTATTTGATGGGACAAATCTGTCATATTTCTGCTCACGTAAGCAACTGATGGCATTATCATAGTTTTTATGGTTTTAAGTTTATGTTTTTTTTACTTTAAATATTTTCAGGAATATGTAATTAACTTCAATCGCACCACTAAAACAAAATAAAACCCATGAAAAAATACAGTCGAAACTTGATAGTTACACACTGCATAACAAATACAGCATTTCTTTCTCTGCCCAACATCAAATTTTACATCACAGGGTGGTTTTAACACGCAAAGTTTTCCCCAGTGTATTATAAGCCTGGCGGGCCACCGGGCTTTACTTGCCTTAGACTAAACTAAGCGTTGTTTATTTTAAATAGGGCTATTTGTACACCAGTAACGGTGATAGTAAAGACGGATTAAGCTAGGTTTATAGTTGATGTATTGAACTGGGTGAGGGGTTATGTGCACCAATTATGCCGTTCCTACGCCTGCCCGTTGGCCTGGCCTCACACACTATTATTCCCAAATCATGATGCTTTGCTTGTGCACCTCCAAATTATTGTAACTTAACATTTTTCAACACATGCCGGGCTGCTGGTGGACTGCCCTAGCGCCCCTACCACCAGACTTAGCAAGTTCAAAACCCTGATACTTAATGCAAAAATCAACTTTTAATATATCAAGTCTAAGCTGAACAAAAAAAAACAAAAACAAAACTAGTATCTAAACACACCTTAAAGCTCCTCTGGAAACATAATTCTAACATAACATTAAGACTAACATACGCAGCTGCTTTTAAAACAAACTGTTTCTTACCTGGACCTTGGTAAGCCTGAGGGTGACCCTGTGATACATTGCCCCAGGGGTCAGCAGCACTCTTCCCAGTCTGAGTGCCCTCTGGATTAGACGCCCAGTTGTTGTTTGTGCCCCCTGAAGGGTCTGCATTCCACGCTGACCAGGGATCATTACCATTGCTGGCCTGAGAGAGACATACAAGAGAGGCAGTGAGGGATGAAAGGGAGGACTGTGATGGCAGAGAGGAGAGAGAACAGACATGGTCTGTTTCATGTGAAGCTGACAGTCGTCCTAAATCAACATGCTTTTTAAACGTGGTGCAGACCTGTCCTTCAGCGGAGCATACATTAAGAAATTATTCAGCAATGATAGCTTGGTCTGTCATTGCTGTTTTTTGAATGGGCTTTCATCTAAAATAGATGAAATGTTGCAGAAAGATACATGCTCAAAAGTATACACTATGCTTAGGTTACTATGTTTTCACAGTACTTATTAGCACTGAAATAAACTCCATGCCATGCTTCAAAAACTTGCGTAGAGAAGCATGCAACCGGATTTGTCTGTGTGTGTGCCCCCTTTGTAGGCTTAAATTTGAATACTGCTAACCTAACTCTGCTAACTGAACGTAGACTTTGATGAAAACTGCTGGAAGAAGAAAATTACGTAATGCAGTTATGAAAAAAAAGTTTTTGTTTTAAAAATTTTAAAATGTTTTACTGTATTTAAATCAAATCAAGAAATGACTGCTTATGTCAAAACCGTTTTATGAATCATAAATATATTTTGCCTTCACTGAATGAATAGTTGGAATGCTTCAATTGATCGACTGATGCTTGGAATTGTCTCATTTCCTGATTAGTTTTTAACCGCTGGAACTGCTGTAGATCAGACCTTTTAATCAGTGAGTGAATATATCATAGCCGTTAATTGGACCACCGACAGCAGAATTACAGTTCACTAATTTTTAGATAAATAAGGTTAAAGAAAGCAGTTTACTACAGAAGTATGCCTGGCATTTCATGTGTTATATTAGCATTTAGACATTATGAATTCATCTTACTCTATGAGCAAAGGAGGCCTCAATAGAGGAAAGAGTTTATTACACAGAAGTTGCTCTATTTTATCCTATTGTTAATCTTCATCTGTCATGAAATAAGTCTGCTTTTATAAAATGTTTCCAGTCTGGCATAAGATTTTGAGTCAAAGTAGGTCCATACCTACATTGGATAGCCAGCTCTATGTCTATCCACCCAAAATAGACATAGAGCTGGCTCTTCTTACATTTACAAAAACTAAATGTTAATAAAAGTTTATGGTAAGTTCAAAAACAGGCAGTTTTGTACTTATTTTCTCTTTGTTTTGTTGAAAATAAACATTATGTTTATTTTGCTGCGGATCATGATGCACCATAGCGAGCTCTCTCATTCCGGCTGTAATATTCCAATGCTGTAATAAAATATGTTCTGAAAAAGAATGCTTCAATGGTGTAGCGTAATTTATCAACAAACGAAAGATATTTTTAAAATAAAAGTGGAATAAACAAAGCAATATAAATTGTAAAATTTGTGAATTTTGTTTTGAAATAAGCTAAAGTTGTTGCTGTATTCTGATTGATAAAAGAGATATAATGCTGTAATTACATAATACTTCTTTAGAAATTGCAACGTTTTTGTCAAACATTGGCATCAATTGAGATGAATACATATTTTTCTCACACTATCATTCTTATCTGTGATTACAAAGCTTCCAAGACTTTGAGAAACTCAGGCTCCATCACCACTACCAGGTGTGATCACTTCCTGCAGGGAAAATTCATTAAACAGCCTAAATATATTATTGGCATGCAAATTCAAAAACAAATACTGCAGTCTATAGATACGTTAACAGTGCATACATTGATGATGCAATAATACAGTTTCAATATTATTTTGCAGTCCTAGAGTTGATCTGAGATTTCCAGTAACAAAAAAGGGAAAACGGGTTTCTGACTGTTGATTTATTTGCTGTTAAAAGTTTCTGAGATCAATCAGAGAAAAATCAGAATCAGATAAAGTTGGTAATGTCTGGCTTTACAAAAAGTGGAAATTTGAATCGGTCTATAAAAATGCAATCGATGCACATTTAATAAAGAATCCTGATTCACATTTTCCAGTGTGGATGATGATTTGTGTAATCTGGAACCATCCATTTGTTTTCTCAGCTGTGCAAGGTGAAAAAAGAAGGTGAGAGATCATGCTTTTTCAGACAGAGCGTGAATGTGTCAAAGCAGATCAAACGGATAACCAAGGTGAGAATTGGTGAAGACAAGACGGCTCAAACTAACGCCTCTTGTCATGCTCACAACCCCCAAGTGGCATTTACCTCCTCGGGGGATGGGAAGAAAGGGGTATCTGGGGTGTCTGGGGTGTCTGGCACAGGATTCAAAGCCCCAGAATCCACCTTGAGGGGAATAGAAGGTGAGATGAGAACAAAATGCCTGTAGTGAGGGTTAAAACTGAGCAGAGAGTGGGTTGAAGTGTGGCCTCAACGTATGCGCTTGAATAAATAAGAAGCTATGCGCGACAAAAGCTGACACATTTTTTGCAGTGACTCTTAAACATACTGTGCTCCAAACATTTTCACCAATCCAGCAGTGTGCTCTTTTTCTGTGGAAGCTTCTGGCTGCTAAAGACAGAAGAGACCACTCAAACCATTTCCTCTCAGTTCTGCTATACCAAATTTAAAAATATGTCAGTTTGAAATTATATCTCTCACTGCAGCTGCTCTCACTTCTGCATCTGGGGTTCACAAAAACTGGACAAAACTGTGAATTAAACACACTTCTGCTATTTTTTTTTTTTGCTTGTTCTTCAACAACACTCCATCATACAATGCCTCATCAAAATGTAAAGAATAGATTTTACAGCTTGTTATGTTAAATTTCTAATTATTTTATTGGACAGACCAACCCAAAATGTTCCATAATTGTGGATTTCAATAACCAAGATGAATGTTGTTCATTTTTTGGTATGAAGACCTGAAGACAGTGGTGTGCATTTGTATTTATATCTTTTTTTATTCTGACACCTCAAAAGAAAATGAAGTCACAAAACATCAAAGACAAAAAAAAAAAAAGAAAAGGCAGACAACCGTAATCAGAAAACCATTCAATAGGCCTGAAGCAACTCTAGAGGAGCTGCAGAGATACACTGCTCAGGTGGGAGAATGTGGAGAAAATTGAGTCTTTGTATTAAAGTGACAAAAAAGAATTAATCAAAGAAAGCTGTTTGCCACATATTATGCAAGGAAGACTTTACAATTGTAGAAGTAGGGGCTCTAACATTGCCCCATCAAAATGAAAACCACAACCCTGTGTAGAAACATGGTGGTTACAGTATCATGCTGTGGAAAGCTTTCCTTCCACTACAGGTAGGTCGGTAAGAGCTAATGGGGAAAAAATTTGATTAAATGAGACATATGGTAATTCTCATGAAAACCTGCTAAAGACTGCAAAAAGATCTGAGAGTAGGGTCGAGGTTCAGCTTCCAGCAGGACAACTACACAAATCTTACATCTAGAGGTGGTCAGATTTAGATCAAAGCACATTTATGAGTTAAAATCGTCAGGCAGGGTTTAAGAAAAATGAGCAAAATCTCTAAAGCTGGTAAAGACAGACCCCGAAAGACTAACAATACATATGAATACATATGGACACCTATCAATTGGTGTCCATATGTAAATAAAACCAATACGTTTCTTTTCACTTCAAATTTAAGTGCTACTTTGTTTAAGTCTATGATAAAATATTGTCCAAAATAAATTAGTTTGCAGTTGTTTTCTGACAAAAAGGTATGAAAACCTCTTCAGAGAACTTAAAAAATTAAAAAACATAAACGTGGTTGGTGAAACATGATAGGTGGTCTGCTTGTTGTGTATTTTCACCACATGTGAGGGGGCTAAGCAGTGGTATTTGGCTTTGGGAGAAAACAAAAAGTCAGTTGAGCAACATCATCTTCATCAGCTTGGTACTTTACCTGGTTTTGTGCAGGTGTTGATAAAGGTGCAAATGCATCAAAGACAGAAAGGTCCTGATATGCGACGTTTCCTGCATTAGAAGAGGGTGCCGTCGATGCTGCTGGAAAAGCAGGAAATTCATTTTTGAGCTACAAAACGAAATAGAAGAAAAAAAACTGTTAGATTAGGTGGAAAAAAAATTATGTAATTTCACCATAATTTAATGATTTCTAAAGGTATGTTCCTCTATGGTAATGTGATTGCCTTCTTGTTTGTCTTCTCCAGATTCTGTTAACAAATTGTGACAACACAGGGTGGTGACTTCCATACATGCTCTATCATTCAACCAAGATGTAAAGCTTATTTTTATTTTACAATATCCTGTTTTCTTCAGCATACTAAAAAGGCACAAATAGTTGCTGCTTGAGTAACAGAGAGTCTGTGTTTTATCAATAGCCAAAACATGAACCTTAAACTGTGATTATCATCTGGAAGTTTTTAAGAGTTGGACATGAGAACTAAACAGCTGTGGAGCAGCTGGGGAGTTAACGAAAGGTCAGGCAAGCTTGTTTGGACTACTAGAATATTTGAATCTATCAATCTCTTTCACGTGTACACACAAGCGTTACTCTGGGAGTTGTTGAGGAAGGTTTTTTACAGAGGAGGCTAAACTGTTGGCATCCCAGACTTTACTGTTATTCTGAGTCTGAATGTCTCTAGAGTGAATCATATCCACGGATGCAGACAGAGAACCGGATCAGGCAGGACACACACACAAACACCCACTAAAAAACACCCTTAATCAGCAGATCCCTGAAGGAGGAACATCCTGTTGTGATTTCAATGTCAGGCAAAGCGACAGCACCACAGTTAGCATATGCATCCTGGTATCTGATAGGGAGGTCACATACTCTTCTCACCCTGACCTTACAACATGCAACTACCAACCTTTTCTTCTAATTAAACTGGTGATATGTTAGTTTAAATAGTGTGTGCAGTGAGATGTCTCCTAAATTATCCAGCACACAATTTGCTTCATTATCAGTGCTTTCTGACTTACCTCAATGTAATCTTCAGGCACCAGTCCAACGTCTCCTCTTGAGTTCTGTGCTTCAATCCAACCTCCTCCGATACTCTAGAATGAAAAGAGAGTCAGCATAATATTAGTACAAATATGCAGAGATTGTATATCACCCTAAACTACACAGGTTTTGCACAAATAGTTGATTTTCAAACCAGAAAACAAATCTTCTCTCCTGATTTTCACATTTTGTCATGCAACAACCAAACATTGTTTTGGGATTTTATGTGACAGAGAAGCACACCATAGTTCAAAATACTAAAAAGAAAGAAAAGAAAAAAATTAAACATTGTTTTCAGAGTTTCTTCAATTGATTGTGTTAGAATGGGCAAGTCAAAGTCCTCGTCAAAATCTAAATAAGTATCTGCTGCAACACTTGGAAAATCAATGTTTACAGACACTTGACGTCTGATCTGCATGAGCTTAAGCTATATGACAAAAAAAGAGGGTTAAATTTCCAAAGCTGGTATTGAGGCATCATAAAGACCTGCAGCTGTAAGTGGCTCAACACACTTACAGCTGAGAACAAATGCCGTGCTTGCCATTAGTCCGTCCCATAAAATCCCAATAAAATCTAATAAAGTTTGTGGTTGTAATGTGACGACAGGCAAAACAGTTTGAGTGGCATAAAAATTTTTCAATGCACCGTAAGTTTATATGGTGCCATATTCGACTTTGAAGGAGACTCCAGCAGATAGCATAAAAGAAAGACTGCCATTTGGAAGCTCTATATCTTCTATGAAGATTTATAAAATTCCCAAATACAGCCTATTTGGCAATGACAAAAAAAACAAAAAAACACACCAACTCTTCCTGATTTGGTTCTGACAGACTTAGATTAGAAAACTATGTAGGTCAGCATAGCATAAGTAAGCTTTGAACTGTTGGCAACTGACTCTAATGACATCATGTTTGTTCAGTCATTTGTTCCCCTCTCATCCATTCTTTCTTCTTTGGTAAGTAATTTATGAGGCACCACTTGAGCAACACGAGATCATGTGATCTTGCTCTGTTCAGCCGAGTCAGTTTTCAATGCCAAAATTGTAAAGAGCTTCATACAAGTCAACAATCTTTTTTTTTATTTAATTTTAAACCAATATGATCCAAAACAAAATCGTTCCTCAGTGAAAATGCTGATAAATCTAAAAGGAGTATGACGTTTACACACAAATATCTGAAAGCTTAGGTCCTGTGTACAATAAAAGAACAGTTTTAGTTTTTCTTTTTTTTCCCCCCTTTTCCTTTTTTTTTTTTACCTGATTGGTGATAGTGATTGTCTCGCCTTCTTTCACTGTCAGCTCATTGTTGCCGGGCTCAGCGGTGAAGTCATATAAAACCTGTGCCTGAGAACAAACAAGAAAAAATGCTCAATGGTTCTGTTCCTTAAACATTAGTGGTTACCGGAGGAACTATAAATTAGCCGATGACCCCTGTGGCAAGCCAACAACTGTGAAGAAAAATAAGGGTAATGACAAACAGGTCAAACTAGTTCTTTTAGGAAAGTCGTATTGCTGATTATTACCTAATTTCAAGGTTTATCCAAAACAAGACGTGAACCCTTAGATTAACCAATTCCTCTAACACAGAGTCGGATCGGCTAATTTATAGTTCCTTTGGTAACCACAAGAGAGCAAATATGCACCATTCATTCATTAAAGGAAAATGCAGAGAAAACTTTCAGCAGTAGAATGTGAGGCAAAACAGAGATCTGCTTCCGTTTTAGTAAAAACTGGGATTATACTCAAGGGTAAGTCATGGAAGTCACTGCAAAAAGGCCTCACCTTTGCAGGCAAAGTTGTCATTTCTTTTCAAATATCTTAGAAAATGATTTGCATATTTGTTATTATGAATAACAAAATAGTTCTACCTCCTATGTGAACAGTTTGGTAAAGATGTATCTACTTTTAGAATGCTTTATGTCAAAAATAAGATATGTATCAAGCGCAGCAACCAAAAAGCTCATAAGCAAAAACTGGAAAGTTACTTCATGTATTTTGTGGTCTTAAGAAAAATTTTCAGAATCCATAGTTTAGATATAAAGCTAAGGCTTTAAGGTTTTAAAAAATATTGGCATCATATGTTTTAAAATTGGGCTGTATTGAGATATGCATAGAAAATCATAACTAGAACCCAAACTCCTCTGTATTGAAAGAAACCAGTTATGGTGGTTAATGAATCTGATTAGGTTATTTCCCTGCTGCCTCCCTCTCCTGGCGGAGACTACTCGGATGAGACCCCAGGCACGTGCAGAATTTTCTGGAAGGACTACATACCCCTTTTGGCCTAGAAACACAGAAGGATTCATCAGAATAAGATGTAGTGTCACCAGAGAGAAGAGTGGTTGTGTTTCCATCCTAGAATTGTTACCCTAGTGACTTGATGTCGGATAAGCGGGGGAAAATACATGCAACAGCTCAACTTTTCTCTTATGCTCTTCTTGTGATTTATAGTCAAGCTTTATGGAAAGCTTTAATTGGCTTGCCTGTTAAACACTCAAATGCATGCACAGTAACAGAACAGACAGCCTGACTAAATTGTGTCAGCTAACATCCACTTGTGTTACGCTATCAAAAGCAAAACGTATAATATTCTACTTAATAAACTTGGAAACTACCACTACATTTAATGGGTACTTAGTCCATATTTATGTTTAAACATATAAAAAATAAACTTGCAATAACTGACTTTGTAAGCATTATTAATGTTGTAATGAAAATGGCATATAATTCTAGTATCTGAAATAGTAACTATTTTAATTTAAAACAATTTGATCTCTTTGATTTGCTTTAAATACAACAAAATATAGTTTATTTGATAAAAGTTAACAATGTCAATACCTATGCCTAGACTGTAACAATTGTGATAACTGAACTATTATTTTACTTATTAGAAGCATTAAAAATAAACATGTGAAACTCACTAAATTATTTTGATTTCCCAAAAAGGACTGAACTGAAATGAATTTGTTTTGTTTTCTACTTTTATGCCTAAATATATCTTGCATAATTCATAAACAATGAAATGCATCAAAATAATGTTTATTAAGATATAAATATATATCAAATAGTTTCATAATGTAAACAACACCGCAAAGTTATTTAGTTTTTAACTGTATTGTTTTGACTATAAAATTATTCCTCCTCAATTCAGATAGCTGTCCTACGACTGAACCCGGAAGACTACATTTCCCAGAATTCTGCGGAAGTAGCAATGACCCGCACTGTGGAGGCTGTAAAATGTCACAAGACAGTTTCTTGACGATACACATTTTCCATGTTTACCAGAAGAAGTTGTTTCACTTTTACTCCATACACCTGTGCCGTAAGCAACCACGCGTTTATAGAATACTTAAAAATGAGTTTAATTTCAAATGTAGTTTCACAAATATTCACAACACTTGGCAAACTACAACTCTGACAACCCGAATCTATTGCTAGTACAAACACAAAAAACAACTGGCAGGGGAAACTGCAGGGGACAGGACCGAGATCAACACGTCTAAAGCTCTCTGAAAAGTTAACATTCCTACCTTTAACGCCATTGTGGCAGCATTGATCAATCATTACAGAAACAGGCCCCGTGTTTTTTTAAGATTCCCAGTCCTCAGCTGGTCATCTCCCCCCGCTGCTCTTCAACTGCTTCTGGCGAAGAAAACTCGACAAGTCCTCCCTTCCGCGAGTCTTCGCGTCACAGTCCTCAACAAACGATTAAAAATAGTTTAAAGCTTAAAAAACAGGCGAGAAATAAAGAAAAGTGACGACGGAGCAGATTCGGAGCGAAAGAGCTAAGTTTGAACCGCGAAAGGAGCTGCTGCTGACAGCGCGCAGGAGGGAGTGACCTGAGATAGGGAAAGAAACCGGAAAGGTATTCCAGGTCCGATATGGCTCCCCACAGACTTAATTCTGAAATTAATTAAATTAAAAAATGTTTTTAAAGTAAAATATCTTTATGAAAAGTAAAAAAAAACAAAAAAACAACTATATTTATTTATATTTTAAAGCCCTACTTCCTTACCCTCTTTTCAGTCAATAACAAAGGTAAATATATAATTGAATTGTATACGTTAAATATTGAAGACATCATTATGGATAGAACACATTAATTCCAAAAAATATATATTTTATAGTAATTTAAAATATGATGCTCTTTTAAAAGATCTGTCTGTTCTCCGAGTATTACTTGTGATTGTCTTGTTTGCTGTACTAATCTTCTGGGAGCCACTCTTATTTATCTGTACATGATGCAGATAGATCAACTGCAGCAGTTAGAGTGACCTCACCCATGTTCATCTTGAGTCGTTTCTTATTCCAACGTCTCCCCCTGCTGGACTTAAATTGACATTACAATGCATGACAAGATTTATTGCTGGGCAATTTAGTAAAGATTTCTGATTTAACCATTTATTGTTAAATAATTCTATCAAATAATAAGGCTGTAAGATGATTTATTTTTCCTTTTCATATAAATAATTTTGTGATCCTAACTGATCTTGTAATTTAAATATATGGTTTCAACTTTATGTTCCTTAATGCAGTTTATCCATTTGCACTTTTTAAATAATTTTCTTCAAGTGTCATCATCATTATTAACAGTTCAAACAAAGTCCTTATTTAAGTTATTTGGAAACACTTTGCTTCTTTTCCCTTAACTTATATGGTTTGTGAGTTTAATGTATTGAATTATATGATGTGTTTGATATATGAGAGCATTTCGAGGAGGGAGGGAAATGGGAAAGATACTGCAGCATTCAGTTTCACCTTCTCCTCATCGCCTCCTCATATATCAAACACCTGAATCCATTTGAACTGCCAGCAGGAAAACAGTAAAAATGAGTCATTATCAAATGGTGAAAAGCTGCTGCTGTGAATGGGTAACATTTAACCAGAAATTATAATCCACTGACCAAAAAAAAAGCAAATGTCGATGTGAAATAATTAGACCTTATATAAAGGTGCACAGAATTTCAGTGCTCTGATCTTACCCAGAAACATTAAAGTATGTGGAGATTTGAATCTAACATAAACAGAAAAACAAGCTTAGGCATCAAAGGTTGCAGCTTGTTTTCTTCGAAATTCTACAGAGGGCGAATGCAAAATGACGAAGCACTTTCTGCCCGTATCACTTGAGCTCATCTAGCAGTGCAGGTGTGCCACTGGTAGGAGGGCGTTTGGCAGCTCCACAGCCATTGTGCTCAGTGTCTAGATTTCCAACCTCAGAGAGACATCATGTCTGCCCCGCTGTGTTTCGTTTCCATCTTACTGGCCTGGATGGCAGGAGCATGGGCCACAGACTACAACCTACCTTTCATGGAGTACCTGGATGAAGGCAGTTTGGTCTACCTGAAGTGGGGATTTGATAAGGCGCAAGGAAACATAACATTCCAACTGACAGTCAACACCACAGGCTGGGTCGGCTTTGGTTTTAGTCCTCAAGGAGGCATGGATGATGCAGACATTGTAATGGGGGGACTTGGATCCGATGGAAGTTATTTTGCAGTAAGCAGATACTTTAAATATTAGGTGTTGATATGAATTTGTTTGTGTACAACAGAAACCAGGAGTTATTGGTGCCTTAAATGTTGTTTCCTTCTGTCTTTTAGGATTATTATTCACTAGAGGAACAAATGCCTGCAATGGATGAGGAGCAGAGCTACACCCTGCTCTCCATGATTGAAAATGACGGACAAACAATAATGACTTTTCAAAGGCCAATAGAGACCTGTGATGAAAAAGACTTCCAAATCACTGTAAGGCAATTTATTCTGTACAGTCATAGGCCAGCATGTCAAAATATTAAATAAGCAGTTGTATTTACTGAGCTTTCACAGCTACATCCTGCTGGTATGCTTTATTTTCAGGGTCAAATCATATTGTACTTCTATTCTAGACTTTGTTGCACTAACCATAATGATGAAAAGAACATTTATCCTTTCTGTTGCACAATATGTTGCTCTGTTGATTCTCTATAACCTATCTATTCTATTCTAAGTTTAAGTGTACAGCTCAGGTTTCTCACATACCACAATGTAAAATCATCTGTCTTTGTTGAGCTTACCTTACTCCTTACCTGGTCCAACTGCTTAAGAAGACAAAAGAACCATTAAAAAATGCCTCAAAAGATTTGAGGTAATAGAAAACTGTCTTTCTATTGAATATGTGAAATATAATACTGTTCCTGTGAGAGAAAGAACAATTTTGTATGTTTTTTTCACCATACATGTTTCTGTGAGAGAAACATGTACGGTGTTTCTGAAAAGTTTTTTTGTTATTTTTTTTTTATTATTATTTTGTTGTAAAACCTCTTGTCCAACAGGCTCAGTCCATCAAGCTGATCTACGCCTACGGTACAACAGATGACATCAGATACCATGGGAGATTTAGAGGCACCAAGGAAGTTAATCTTCTCAATTACATGCCAAAGACCGTCCCACCTGATGCCAGATATCTCAGTGTGAAGGTGGACAAAGTAAGTAAGAAAGACAGAAAATTGTGGAAGAAACTGACCAATACAAAAATTAAGAATTGCAGTCTATTTAAATGCAGTTATAGAATTTCGGTAATAAGATTTTCAATAGTACTTCAGAAAACCCTAACTTGTTTTTTTAGAACATAGTATAAAAGAGAGAGAGATTTAACAAAAATGTCTACTGATCACAAGAGTTTACATGATACACTGTCAAGTGTACAAACTTTAATGGAACATATGTAATTGAAATTTTATTTTATTTATTATAATAAAACAATGTGTTAGTTTTTGTTTCCAATTTCCAGATCACTGTCCCTCCCAACACAACCTACTATCACTGTAAAGTAATGAAGCTTCAAGACTTACCCACAAAACATCATATTTATCAGGTAATGTAACTTAAAGTAAATATCATATCAGTGTTGTAAATTTTAGGTACAATTAAGTAATTTATGTTCATTTCTAAAATGAAATATTAGGTTTTGCTAATTCATGTAGGAATATCAGAATATATTGGGATCATACAAATCCATGCAACAATGTTCATTTCTAATGGAGATGGTTTTGAAAACTATCTTTTTCACTTCATAGTGTTGCTATATCCCATAAAATCATATTTGAATACAATGAAGTTTGTTACTCTTTCAAAGCTGCTGGGATATTAAATGCACTGTTTAATTTGAGTTAATCATTAAATAACTATTTCTTACCTTTTAGATTGAACCAGAGATTGAGCACCAGGAAGTCGTCCATCACATGTTGCTGTATCACTGTCCGTCTTTTGTGAAAAAACCATATGACAAACCGTGCTACATGGGTCACATAGGAGACGCCTGCTTTGGAGTGGTGGCTTCATGGGCAGTAGGAGGAAGAGTAAGGGAACATGACCTGTAGATATTCTTAAACAATCCTAAGACTAAAAGTAACTCCTGGTGATGTCATTTTAGAAAAAATCTTAGAATTTCTGGGGTTCAAATACTTCTTTTTCCTATAATTTTACCTTGATAAGCTAAAGGTTATTCACAAATCACCTTAGGCCTTGGCTCATAATGTGACAAAATATTAAACAAAAGGAGGAGCATTTTTAGTGACCCTAAAAATGCCCTAGGCAGGGAAAATGGTGGAGAGAAAGACAAAAAGGATCCAAAAATAATTCTTTGACCCACAGACCCAGTTGATTTTTGTTGGATATTAAGTTTCTATCTTCTTGGTATACATTAATGCCAATTTGTCTAAATATTTTACTGTCATTGTTATTGGATGACCTACTTTCATTGCAAACATCTTTGTCTGAATTCTTAGGCATATGAGCTTCCTGAGAATACAGGTATTCCCATAGGAGGAACTCAACGTGACACATACTACAGGTTGGAAATCCATTACAATAACCCACAAAAGAAAGAAGGTAACATACTTTTTGAACAAAGTCTTTTTGTTTGCCATTTTAGGAGTAATTTAATTATCTTCCTTTTGTTGCATAGGTATCATAGACAGCTCAGGACTGAGGCTTTACTATACAGACAAACTTCGACAGCATGACGTGGGCATTCTAACCACAGGAGTGTTCCCAGTGAGTCACATGGAGTATGACATCCCTCCAAAAGCAGCAGAGTTCCACTCATATGGCATTTGCAACACGTCTTTGTTTTCACAGGTATGAAATTCTGTATGCAATAGATAAAACAGTAATTGCATTACTTATTCTACACCTACTTTTGAAAGTATGTTTGACCCTTGAACCTTTTTATATTAATACAGCCACTTACCATAAACATAAATGTACAATTTTGGGATCTGAGCTTTTTGAAGGACTGGTAAGACAAAAACTGCTTACATTTATGGTTTGCAACAAGCAGCATCAATGGCTAAGAGAAGAGGTGGAATAATGTTGTTTTGTTAAATGAGGCCTAAATTGAACCTTTTGGCCTAAAAGCAAAGTACTATAGTGGAAGACTAACACTGTTTGTACAACACCGTGTATATACCATCACCACTATAAAACATGGTAGTGGTAGGATTATGCGGTGTGACTATATTGCTTCAACAGACAGAGGAAAATGCTTGGAAGATGGCTGGACCAAAATACATCAATATTTCAACATGATGCTGCAAAAGCTTTGACATTCCTTATAAACAGGACATTGAACCCTTAACACACAGCAGAAGTAACAATGGAATAGTTTTCCTTATTCATGTTCATGTAGGATGATCCAGTCAAACTGGGCATCTACATCCAATTGAGAATTTGAGGCAATACTGTCTGAATTAAATTTATTTTATTAGATTGGCACAGTGCATATTAGTGGGTGGACAACATTGCCATAAATACAACAGATTTAGGGAGCTGCTAATTTCCATCTGTAGTCGCATAAAACAAACACAACACAGAAAAATAAGAACATTAGTATCATAAAAATAAAAAAAAAACAAGTTTGCAATAAGAGCAACAAATAAAAAGAATTAAAGAAAATAAAATATTAACTGAAACAGGAAGAAATGATCAGTGCAGGTTACTGACCAACTATGCTTCAAGCTGCCACTTAAACGAGAAATAGGTGGAGCCATCTCCACCTATTTATGGCTGTCACCATAAATGGAGCCATCTCCATTTATGGTGACAGCCTGATGTATTCCAGCAGCAATCCTTTAACAAATAGAAAATTATGTAAAAAGAAGGATTTTTTGATTTGAACCTCACAATTCTGTTTATGTCATTTTCTTCTTTATTAACATCCTCCAAGGGAGGAGGGACCTTATCTATTGTTCACTTATAACTGAAACTGTTGTTTATAAATCATTTGAAGTTCTCTGATCTGAAAATAAGATCCTAAATTATGCAAATATGATATGGCTGCAGTCCTCTATGCTTTGATGACTTTTTGCAAAACTGTTTAATAAGTTTTAATGTAGTTAGACATGCAAATGACCATGTTGTAAACACAAGTATTCAATGTGTGGTAAAATCATGCAACATTTAGACAGGTCAGTCTTAAGATGTGGAAAGCTAGAAGAAAAAAAAACAAAAGGACATGAAGAATAAGTGCAGCTAAAGGTCTAGCGTGCCACAAACCTCAATTTTTTATTTGATATTTTTGAGAGCCACGTACGGTTTTCCCTTCATTTCAAGTATGCACTACTTCATTATCATACACAGTCAGAATAAAATAATATAAATCATTGAATATTGTGGTTTTAACATAATAAATCACAAAAAACTTGACTACTTTTGCAATGCACAGTGTATTGATGCAAGTTTTCATTTCCACCCACAGCTTGTGGACCCCATACCCGACCTTCAAGTGTTTTCAGCGCTCTTGCACACTCACTTGGCTGGCAGGAAAGTCAGAGTGGGCCACTTCAGGTGAGAAAAACAAGATGAGTACTTGCTTCACGCCAGCCACCCACTCTTTAACTTGAGGCGTAACATCAGACCAAAGAAAATACATTTGATCTCTAAAGCGCAGAATTTTTAGTTTTCAAACATAACTTTATATATGTGGTTGATCTTTCTAGAAAAGGAAAGCAAATAGATTTATTGGGAGTAAATGAAAACTACAACTTTGACATGCAAGAAATTGTCAATTTAGGAAACATCAAGACAATCAAACCGGTAAGCTTTATTAACTTCTTTCAGCTAAGAACATGTTTAGTAAAAGATTAAAACACTGTGGGCCCTCATAATACTAAATTACTTGTTTGTTTTTTTTTCATTTCAGGATGATGAGATCATTGTGGAGTGCGTCTACAATACCTTAGATCGCACTCAATCCACTACGGTGGGTCAGCCTTGTTGTATTCACAGATGTTTACAAAAGAAACAAATAACAAAAAGAGAAATTGCTAATTCAAAGTCAGAAACCAAAACACATCAACATTGCTGCAAAATCTTTATTTACATTGATTGTAAAAAAATCATGCCCTGTCAGATCTTTTAACAGAAGAGTAGCCTGGTCTTTACCACATTATAAATTATTTAAATCTGATATTAGGTGTGCAAAACTTTATACCACAAATTCCGAAGTGGAAATGTCTGTTAAAAAAACAACAAAATAAAAGGCAAAAACAAAACAAAGACACTCTCCAAAAATTTACAGAATGTGGTAAACCCTAAAAGGTAAAGAGGACTGTTAACATTCGCCGTAAATGTAATTGGAGAAGAAACCTGAACTGTTGATTGTTATTAGATTCTACTCCTTTGAGTGAAATTAGGAAGTACAGGTTCGTCTCAGTAAATCAGAATATCATCAAAGTTCTTTTATTTCACTAATTTGATTCAAAAAGTGGACATAACATATACATTCATTAAATACAGTGTTACATATTTTAAGTTGTTATTGCAGTTCATTTTGGTGAAACTTAGAACTAATATAAATCCATAATTCAGCTTCTCAAAAATGTTCTTTTAAATTATGAAGAATTTTTATGACTTATGTTATGAACTTATTGTGGTCCGTACAATCAAATGGAAGACTGCTGAAATGTTGTCAAGTTTAATTGAAAGTTGAGTGGAAGATAACCTTTTAGTGTGGATTGTATATGAAATCAGTGCTTCAAGACTCCACACACGTATCAAAGACATAGGCTACAACTCTGGAAAACAAAGTCACTGGAGTCCAAAGGAAGAATGGGCAGACAAAAAATCCAAACTGTCTGAGGTCCAATTTAAAGTTTCCACATTCACTGATGATTAGGAGAATAAGGTCATCTGCTGGTGTTAATCCACTATGTTTTCTCAGCAAGAGCATTTTTTTCACTTTATGCTTTAAGTGCTGATAAATGTCATGGAGATGCTGGTTTAATTTTCCAGCAGGGCTTGCTGACATAAGCCCTTCCAAAGGAAGAAATGAGAAACCAGACAAACTTAGAGTTGATTTGCTTTGGTGATGCACTGATGCTGGGATTCCTGCAAGAGAAACCTGAATAAATGTGTGCATATACCATAAAGCACAGAGACATGCTTTTGAGTAGGCTCTCATTTCTGTCATAAACATTATCGTTTTATTATTGGTCTTATGGAATATTTTTGATAAACCGACTGTGCACTTGTGAATTTTCACTGTCTGCTGTGAATCTATTGCTTAGAATTTAAAGTGAAAGACTAAAGTAAACTTTTTAAAGTTGTTTGTTGTGTTGCACTTATAATGGCATTATATAGTTGCATATGACAGTACCAGACTTTAAGATAATTCCAACATATGTTTGTTACATTAATCAGTGTGTTTTAAAAATGAGGAAACTTGCACCGTATTTTCCGGACTTTAGAGCGCACCTTACTATAAGCCGCACCTACAAATTGTTTTGGAAAAAAAAAAACTGGAAACATATATAAGCATCACCGAGCTATAAGCCGCTGGTATCTCCGCCGCTCTCGGTTTTCTGCAGCAGAGGGCTGCGTCCTATTAAATTTAAATCTGCTGGATTTATTAAGGACGCAGCCCTCCTTCTCCAATGCCGAACCATGGTTTCGTTCACGCCGAGCTTACGGCTCTATTTCCCACCTCTACTGCCAGATCGACAGCCGTCAACTTAAAAGCTGCATCTTATCAGTTTGAAAACATTTCTCCGACTTGCCTGCTGCTAGCATGTGCTTGTTCTAAATGAAAACTAGCATTTTCTTCTTTGATTTCCAATTTTGACTTCCAATGATTCACTTCCTGCTACAGAGCCCCCTGGTGGTTGAAGAAAAATCCACAGAAAAGCCGCACCGGGCTACAAGCCGCATGATCTAAGGGGAAAATATAGCGGCTTATAGTCCGAAAATTACGGTATTTCATATTGTCAACCTTTCAGATGGGTTTGTCCACCTCTGACGAGATGTGCCTGGCTTTCCTCTTCTACTACCCAGCTATCAATATTACTTCATGCACCAGCCGCCCAAATACAACACTTCTATCCAACACAACTTATCAGTAAGAACAATGGAATCAAACACTTGGCGTTTTTGCTAAGTTTAATGATTTACAATGTAAACAATTATTGCAAAGTTATCTTCTTTTAATACAGCTTTAATTATTTCTGGCAGGATCGCTGAGTATCAGAGCTTGATGAATGTCCTGCCACAAGTTCAATACATCTCTGATGCCAGTGTAAGTTGACAGTGTTTCCTTGGGTCATTTATTTTCCTTTTCATGTTGAGCAATCATAAGTTTAAGCAAATAGGCCTGGTCTGTTTATTAAAATGGTGTGGTTATACAATAATGATCTCAAATTGACTTTTGTTCAGTTGTAACCAGTATGGATTTTCTCTTTGTCATGTCATTTTTAACATTTTCTTATACTGGCTACTTTTATTGGGAATGTAATGTTTATAAAAGTCTACAACATTATGTCACATATTTATTTTGAACTCACAGCCAGTAAAAATATTTGTTTTAACAGCTTCTGTTACCATTGCAGGGCAAATCATCGGATTACAGACATGGCGCTGTCAGGAACATAATGGAGATGCCCACTGCTGCTTGTAAAAACACAAATGCTGCAAGCAGACTCTGTACTTCCTGGATGGTGAAAGTTGGAGAAATGATCCTTCTGCTCCTTTCAATTGCTATAATGTAGCATGGGTGTATGTGAAACAAATCCATACTCCAAATTAGGACAATTAATATTGAATGAAATAGACATAGAATAGAATAGAACTTAAATGATGTTTATGATCAATAGGCGTGTTAGCAAGTATAGGAGATTTTTATGAGCAGATCAATTTATATTTTTATCATAAAGTACAATAGAGGCTCAGTAGCTGCAATTTTAACTCCCTATATTAAAAAAATATATATATCAGACAAAAATGATTTTCATGGTAATAAAGCAATGAAATGTTGTAAACAGATTTTAGTTCCAGAAAATGTCACTCACACACTTACTTTTAATTCCTCTTCATTTCTCGCACTTTCACAGTAAATTGATCTATATGTAGTTACAGCAGTCTGCATTCATAAATGTTTGTTTGACTTAAATAAAAAAGGTTGATGCAAAACATAGATGTGTTGTATTCTTTTTTTAATACTTGAAAAGAATGAAGCTAAAACATAATATTCAGTTAATTAATTTATTTATTGTATATAGCAGTGCCTCCCCAGTTCCATTACCACACGTTATATCATTGTTTTTCCTCAGGGAGGCGCTCTAGTTTAGACTTCACGCCGAACGTGATTACAGAATGAATGTGTACGGCTAGCCGGCTGATAGCTTCGGCAATGTTGTCACTATCAGAATGATATCACAGGGGGACAGAGGAGAACTCGCTCGGTTTTATACAGTGACAGATCCTACACGGCACCAGAAAGGCTACACGGTGTATAAAGTCACAGCCAGGGTGAGTAAACCGAAGCTGGCCTTTGTGACAGCTCGGGAAATGCTAAATGTTATTAGCTAGCTGGCTAGCTTGAGCTGTGCTAGCAAAGCCAATGAGATGAAGATTTCATGCTGCGATAACAGCAATTTAAGCCGTGAAGGACGACTTTCATATTGTAACAATTCATATTACCTTCCCAATTTCAATGCTTTAAGTATCGGGTAGCATTTCTGACTGGCTAGCTTCTAATTTTTAATAAAACAACATTTATTACGAATCAGACTGCTACATATCAAATCTAAGACATTGTTAAGACGGAGTGACTGGATTAACCTAAAGCTGGACAAAACAATTGTGTTTTTGGTTGTCACAGTAATGTTTCACAGTATTTTTGCTTTAATAGAGATTAATTGAGATCATAGACCCCTCAAGCAAATCACAGCCTTAAGAATAGAATCACTTTCGCTTTTACCTACAGGAAGAACTATACACCCTGTAATGAACATACATGCTATATGTGATATGTGGTGAAATTATAACAATAGGAGCAAAAATATGGCTTCTCTAAATACCATTTTATTATAGGATTTTAATATTTCTTAAATCTTTGGCTGTTGTCCCATTACATGTATGTATCTGGAGCTGTGTGTTTTTCACAAGAACAAGCTGACACAAAATAATCATCCTCGCTAAAGACAGCTGATTTACAAAAGAAAAAAGAAAAAAGGAACAACAATTATACACGTTCTAGTATAATTTGCTGAACTAGCAGGCATGCTTGCTTGGGTAAAAATAAACCTAAGGAGGACATTATGCAACATTATCATAAGTAAGATTGCACAATTATTTAAGAACACCAAGAAAAAGGCGAGAATAATTGATTGTAAAATAAATATTTTGAAATGTGGGTTTCAATTTCTTTTCTACTAAGAAGACATGTAATTTACTACTAAATTATTTTTAAAATGTGCAACTCCTGTTGAGTTAAATGAGGTTACATGTTAAACAATGGTGAGAAGATACATTAAAATGTACACGCCTGTACATTTGTTATTCTCATTCAGTCCAGACTTACCACATAAATTGCCATGGCAACAACATCCCATCATGAAGTGAAGCACTTTTGTGAAACTAAAGCCCACTGCGGAACTGGATTTTACCCCATTAAGCTACTAAATCCGACTTTAAAGCCCAAAAGTTTAAATTGCTCCTGAAATGCCAAAGTATTTTCTTGTTTTAAAGAATTTTGTGATTGTTTTTTTTTTCTTCTTCTTCACATCTTCCTATTTTTTTTTTTACTTCTTATTTGTTAAGCTGAATGTATCTCTGAAATATTGAAAGCTACCCTTTCAATAATGAAATATGAGAGTTATTGCAGTATTCTTTCAGGAACTAGAGCTCAGCAATAGTTTTAATAACAGCTGACAGAGGAGTTGAGTTTGTTTGTCTCCCCCTAGCTGCCATGTTGCCTATCAATATTTTGGAGATGTCCCGTTCTAACACACAAGCCTTTCGTCATTTGCTTCATAATGAAGTCATTGTGACACTGTGGGTTGTCCGCCCCGCTCCTCCTTGCAACTGCCCGTCTAGAAAGTCTCTGTTGTGATAAAAATCCCTAATTCTGCTTTTTCTCCTCGTTGCAGTTAATCTCTCGAAAGAACCCAGAAGATGTCCAAGAGGTAGACACTTATATTTTTGTATTTCTATTTTTTTTATTTCTATTTACAGAATTTTTTTTTTACAGGTTTTTTACTGTGAAATTCTATCGATGTTTATTTTTACCATAGCATTTATTTGTATCTATTTAAAAAATGAAAGTAATGAAAACCAGGCTATGTAAAAAACAGCTTTCTTTTGCTGTTTTTTCTGTTTGTTTTTGTTTACTTTAAAAACACGATTTTACCATCTAAAGCTACACTGTTTATGTTAGAATAGTTTTATGTAACATTTATGTAATGTTTTATGTAATATTTTGGGCCTTTTATAGAGAATGTTTTTACAATTTGTTTTTCTTCCACATCTTTCTAATTATTGCAAGTTGATGGTCTTTTTGTCAACAGAATAAATATTCAGTTCACACTCATGACTACATAGCTTTCTGTCTCATGTCTGCAAAGCTTCATTTCCCCACTTTATTGTGTATCCATTAATGTGCATTAAAAGCACAAGCATCCATTTAAAACGGGAGAGGAATTCAGCGTTGTCTGGGCCCATAGCTAATTCAGCAAGCATGATGTCAATTACATCTGTTTCTCTGAGACTAAGTTTTGCCTCAAGGCACTACATTCCTCAGTAACTGAGTAGTCCTTCAGGTCAGCACTGGTAATCTGCTTAGTTTCCCTTTGTACCAACTTAAAGTGTGAGATTGTTGAAAGCCAAAATTTCATCTCAACATAAGATTGATGTGTTTTGTTGTATGGAACTTTTTTATCTGGTGATGTAGCTTGAATTTGAAGGTTTATTTAGAAAAAAAAAAATACAAATGAATAAAGACATTTAAGTTGTACGATCAGCCAGATTTGCTAATGTGCTTTGAGTGGTTGCTTAATTTCTTTACAAAAAGGCAAAAGTATGGAAAAAGTAGATGTTAGCAATTCATAATTTGTATTTGAACAACTCAGACATGATAAAATTGCATTAATGCACGACTTTTATTTAATCAATAAACTGGTACTTTTAAACTTTGATTGGTTCTCTTTAGTTGGCTTCCTCTCCGTCTCCAGCAGTGCTTTCTGTTTCTCTCGCCACAGATAATAGTATGGAAGAGATACAGTGATTTCCGGAAGCTACATCAGAACCTCTGGCAGCTGTACAAGAATGTATGTAGCCATTCTGAGCTATTTCCTCCCTTTGCTAAAGCCAAAGTATTCGGTAAGATACTAACCATTTTTACCCATTTACATCAGATGTTGACTTTTAATTATAAAACTATCATAAACAACATGGTTAAAATTTAATATTTTTGAAAACACAATGAATTATCTGGAATGCCTTGAACATACACTTGAATGTCTTTTTTCTTTTATTAATGGCTTTTAGTTTTCTTTGAAAAGGAGTTTAAGCAATTCTGTTTCATAGTTTGTTGTTGCTGTAATTTATTTTGAGGGATTAAAGAAAACGGGGCTAAATGTAAATGGACAGTAGACTTTTCAGAATTTTATTTGTAAAATATAAAACCGTGTCTTTCTTTCCTTTCAACGTACTGTGAACTACTTTATCTTTGTATTGTGTAAAATTTCAATCAAATGCACATTTGTTTGTGATTGTACATGTGAAAAAGCCGTAATGTTATGAATATAAGTTAATGCATAGTGTCAGAAAACAGTGTTTTTAAGTGTTTTTGTGCATATTAAGGTCGATTCGATGAGTCAGTGATTGAAGAAAGAAGACAGTGCTCTGAGGATCTCCTGCAGTTTTCTGCAAACATTCCTGCTCTGTACAGTAGTCAACACATTCAAGATTTCTTCAAGGTATTTGACAGTTTATGCAGAAGTAAGTATTAAACCAAATAGTTGAGCTTTATTTATTCATTTACAATTTTTCTTCCTAGGGTGGGGAGATCCACGACAGCTCAGATCTCATTGGACCAGCTGAGCCTTTTTCTGACTTCCTGGCTGATAGTTTATCAGACTGTAGTTCTGATGGTAGGCGTACACATACAACTCTTCCAAAATGTTTCTCTTCCTGTTGCATGAAATCTTATCTGTCATGTTTTTTTTTCAGTACAAAGAGACATCAGTGGTGCAGAGGAGTTGACTGTCACATCTGAATATGGGGGTAAATTCAGTAGATTTTTTGGAAAAATGTTGTCCTATTATTTGTTAAACATTGTTTTACTAATCTATTTTGTATCTTGTCTTTCAGGCCCTTCTAGTGACAGCGACCTGACCTCTCTGGCAGTGGATACAGACTCTTTGGCTGAATTGGATGATGGCATGGCCTCAGGTAGCGCCTCCCCAAACCAGCCACAGGGGGAAGCCACCAACATCAGTAGCAGCTGCAGCCCTCGCTTGCCCTCGCTGCGTGAAAGCCATATCCCGTCCCATGCCCCCGTCCCCGCCTCTTCAGCCCCTAACCTAGAGGTCAGCTGGCCAAATCGAACACCACTCTTCTCCCGCAGTCTAAGGAAAACCTCGGACTACCTCGACAAAGCCAGTGAACTGATCGGTTTTGCTGTACAAAAGGAAACTGAGCAGGACTACCAGGCAGCATTTTTATACTACCGCAGTGGGGTTGACTTGCTGCTTCAAGGAGTACAAGGTCAGAGTCTTCAGAAACATTTATCTCCAGGAAGTATACTTGAGAGTTGAAACAATTTCAGTAATGGCCTTTAACGTGCCAAATATTAAATTTAAATTTTAATGTGGTCCTTTGCTGTTCTTCTAGAGGGTTTCTAAAAGTTGCTCAGTTTCTTTTGACATTTGCTTTTAAATGTCTCTCTCTTTGGTGTAAACACAAAACAAGGTGCACTACCTCAGAGTAAAGGTTTTTTTTCACTAACTTTGCCTGTGCCACAAAAGTCCTACTAATTGAAATATTTTCAATTACCTCTTTTCAGGTGAACCAAGTGCCTCACGACGAGAGGCAGTGAAGAAGAAGACTGCTGAGTATCTGATGCGTGCAGAGCAGATTTCAGGTCTGCATCTGAGAAGCAATATGGGGCAGGGATCAACACAGACTGTGGTGAGTGGTCACTTCTCTGCTTGGTTCATAGAGGAGTTTTTTTTTCTTTTTTACAAATGCTGTTAAACACATAATTTATATCCCATTACTTTTCATTTGTTAGAATTTAAACATTATAATTAAAATGCTGCTGTTTTTTGTTTGCCAAGGCCTTTGGAGCTCAGTGCTGTTCTTCTTCAAGCAGAGGAGGGCAGCAGAGTCCATCTGATGAGCTGATGGCTTACAGGGTGATAGGGGTCATTAACAAGGTAAGCTTACAAGATCTGTAACCTGCATAAACTCATTTTGATTTGTTTTGATGTTCTTTAATTCCAAAATGTAATCATGAAGTGAGCCTCATATGTCTTTTATAAGGTCAAGTTCCTCTGCTTAGGAAATAAATCTGTCTTTGAACGCATCATGATTTAAGGTTAGATTTGTTTTAAAATGACAACAGTCAGGTCGAGCTAGCGGTCATTTGTTTCATCATAACCCCTGACCAAGAATGCGGATGGTATCCATCTTCAGACTTCTCCTCCTTGTGTCCTACCCCATATTCTCCCATCTCTTTTATCTGAGGCAGTAAAATGTAATAGATTTACTAGATGTATGGCAAGGGCTGAGTGTGTGTATGTTTAGCGTCAGTTATGACTACCACAAGGTCAGTTTGGGTAGTTGGTCCTCTCAAACAGCTGCCGGCGAAGCAACTTCACCACTCAGCCATGAAATGACTTGGCACGGAGCTCGGAGAATGACACACAACATTGAATCGATGATGCTCAGCTTGTATACCCACACACACACACGCACGCACACGCACACACACAGAACCCGAAGGAAAACATTGATACTGCACCAACACGTGTTATATCGCACAGTATTTCAGAAACTTGCTCAAGTGCAATGCAAAAACAATTTACCTACTATAGGCCTGGTCTCCTCCTCCTTCTACGTCCTCTGTTTTTATTTTAAATGAGGACAGAGCGGACAGATGGCGGGAGCTCCTCACCCTACTGCCCCTCCCTCACCCTTTCTCTTCATCTCCCCCTCTCTTCCCTGATGTTTATTTCTTAATTATATTAGCACCCTGGCTAACACTGCCACTCTGTTTACTCATAGCTCCATTCATATCCATTTAGCCTGCACCTGTTTGGTCCCAGTCAGGGTCGCCTGGCGAGAACAACACACACACCGGGTCACACACATATGCTCAAGCTCTCCCCTGATATGGTTGGAGACCAGAGCAGCAATGGAGATGTTAAGGAGGAAAGCAGGGATCATGGTGTGAGAAAATGAAGATGTTTTTAAAAAAAATGTTTAGGATTGAAAGTGAAGGAGAATGATAAATGATTAGACTCTTTATGAGAATGTGTACATTTCTTGATATAGTGACAACATTTTCAGTACTTTCCACATTTATAAAAGTATATTTATTCATGTTTTTTGTCTGAAAGTTGTACATATCTACACATTCATGCATACATTGATAGATACATAAATTCATATGTTTGTTTAATCATTTCACCATCTAACCATCTGTTTTTTATTCAACCAGTAATTTTTCAGGTTCCATATTTAAAGCCCATTCAAAAATCTGCCAAAAATAGTAAGGGTCCTTCAGAAATGAGCTAAAATCTTTGAAAATTAGCTTACAAGAATGGGAGTTTGACAAGGAAAATTGGTATGAAATGCTGATTGGCGAGATTTATTATTTTTTGGAATAAAAGCAAGTGTCAATTAAAAGGTACAAATGCACCACAAACTTTTTGGCACTTCAACAATGACTGTATACAACCAGAGCCCTGCAAACATAAATACAGCTCTCAAAATAAAGTATGTACAGCACACATGGTCACTGATTCAGTCGTATTGCTCTCATGGGGCCAATAGTGGGAACCACAGTCAGTTTTTTTTTGTTGGCAAATATCATCAATTTAAGACCTATTAAACCTTTTTGTTATCATCATAAAATACACTTCTTCTCAGCATATTGAAAACAAAAAGCAACACAGTAGTTGATGTTTTTATAGCCCTTGTTTGTCTTTGCCCATTCCTTTTCCTTTTAAAACAGGAATTTAACTTTAAAGTGATTTTTAGTCTATGTTTTTTTTATTATTATTATTTGTTTTCAAGTAGTAAGTAAAGATGCTTTTTCACTGCAGGTTCTTCTGGTCATTGACAAGAGGACACAGGAGACATTCATCCTCAAAGTTAGTGTCATTCCTATGCTAGTGGGTGTTTGTGAATGTTTTGCTGCATTCTCGTTGTCCTGGCTATGAGTGTGAAGTGTGCCAGAAGCCCCTGTGTGTGACCGGTGTAATTGATTCTAATGGGCCTGTCTCTGTCAGCTCCTCTGCTCTCAGGTGTGAGACATGTGCCAGATGCTAACGCACAAATGACTACACACGCATACAGGCGAAACCCACACATTTTCTCACAGAGCCAACTTAATGTGTGGTGCTCTTTTAAATCAGATGCCACATATAGCTTGATGAATCCAACGACTTTGGGTTGCCCTGAGGCGCAGACGACACTTTGTTAATGGAAGGTTTCTCCTTAGCCAGTTTCTCATTTTTCACTAAAACCCAACAGCAAATGAAATCCTCCCATTCCTTGTCTGATCTTGTTGTGCAACACATGTTCTGTTGTAGGGACTGAGGAAAAGCAGTGACTGTGGGCAGGTTAAGAAGACTATTATGCCTCTCTCCGTGCCCCACATGGTGCAGCTGAGAAAGTTTATCATCTCTGAAGACACTGTTTTCCTTCTGCTGCACTACGCTGAGGGTGAGACATAATCATTCTACATATAGGCTTAATCTTCTCAGCTTCTTATTTCTTTGCTCAACAGAACTCCTACCCTCTCTGTGCCCTTGTTTCAGACAGATGTTTTATTGAAATGGGTGTGTGTCACAGGTCATTATTCTGAATACCAGGTGGTGTCATGCTTCATTACCTATCGCAACACCTGGGCCTCCTTACAACCTACTTACTCTAGGATGTGGATGTACGCTGTGTGAATACAGGGAAATACAGTCAAATTTTTTAACACCCTCATAACCCTTTTAACCTGGTGTACTCCATAATTACAGTTTGCTAACATTAGTAGTAAATACTAATCCTAATGCAAAGTTGGTCTCCAGTTTTGTTATTCAGTATTTTTTTCCATTGCAAGATCCTGATGAGAAGAGACAGGCAATGACCTAAGTGACATTAGACCCAACAACATATGGATGGGTTTACTTCTGAAAGTATCGAACTGCCCTGACATTATCGTCATGACTGTGAACTCCATGTTCTTTTCAGCCACGCACAACAGATGCTGATTCCATCTGTCATAGCTTGACCACCAACCCCCTAAAAGTTGTGTCTGTCCTTTTACACACATCCACCACAGATACTTTATGGAAGGACCCGTGCAGTTATTTCTCAAAATTGCTTGGTGCTTCCATTGCCAACTCTTAAATAGGAGGCATAGTGAAGCTTTGTTTGGTATAATAATCCAAATTTCAGAGAAAATAATTTGTTTACCTTGAACCAATGATTCTCAGACAGTGAATTTCCATCACGTTTTAGGAATTAATGTATTATATTAATAATGTTTAATATTCCCTTCCTTAGGTTATTTCTTTAACTTTCTATCTTTTCTGATTTGTAATAGATTAATGCCAGAAGGACCAAGAACTCTGGAAAGTTGAATCAAGAAATGAATAGGATTTTTGAAATCCCTGGGAATTTTATGAATTTTGTAAATATTTTAGATGTGAACTTCTGTTTAGTCTTCAGATTTTCTGTTTTACAGAAATCAAGATAATGTTGAAAAGTGTCAGTCTGACCAAATAGCCACCTTTCTTTCAATATTTCATGAAGGGTTCTCATATTTTGAAACCAGTTAAACAACACATTGGGATACTTGTTTACTTCCAAAACAACTGCAGATGTGAAAACAGAGCTTATTTTGTGTTTAAAAATTCACAAAATAATACCTTCCAAACTATTATTGCAAATAAGCAGTTCCACTCACAGGAACGTTTTCTTAAGAAAGCATATAATGATTTGAGCTTTTCAGAAATAGAAAAAAAATGGACTTAATTAAACATTGTCTTGGAAGTTTTGATTTAGTGGAGACCAAACCCTGTTTTCTTCGTTCTTCTTCCCTTTTGTGCAGTCCTTGTTTCTTTAATTTTAACTGTATTGCTCTTGTCTCTTCAGGTGGGAAGCTGTGGTCTCACATCGGAAAGTACCTTCGTAATTCCAGCCCAGAGGAGAGCTTTGACATTCCTTTCATCCAAAAGAGCCACACAACGGCTGTACATTCTCCTCACCACATAATACCACAGCTGGATGCAGGTTCTGCCAGTTGTGATTCAGAGCCGTATGCTGGTTCAGATCTTGCTTTAGGCCTTCAGAAAGAAGGGGAAATCCCTTTCATGTCTCCTGTTAAAAGTGCCGTCCCTACAGGGCTCCGGGACCAAATTGGAGCTCAGACTGACTCTGGTGCGACTTCTGAGGAGGAATGCACAAACAGCTATTTGACTCTTTGCAATGAGTATGAACAAGAAAAAGTAGAACCAGATGCACTAGAAGAGGAGGTCGATGAGAGGAGTGAACAGGAAATGCTGTCTTTGGAGGTGCCTAATGCAACCGCAACAGCGTCTTCATACAGCCGTTCGCTTCTCAGCAATGACAGCCTTTCTTCCCCAGGAGGCTCTCAGGAACTTGGCTTCTTCAGTGAGTTTTCTGATAAGAGTGGCCAAACCCTTGAAACGGACCAGACCCACAGTGAAGGACATGATCACAGTGAGGTTTTCAGTCCTTTACGATCCCCCACAGAGCCTCTCTCTTTGGATCAGTCCAAACACACACCAATGGAATTTTTCCGTATTGACAGCAAAGACAGCGCTAGCGAGGTCACCGGCCTCGATTTGGGAGAGCACTGGCATTCTCAGAAGCAGCCCCCTCAGTTTTCTACATCTGACCTAGGTTCAGAGGTCACCAAGGAGCGACCAGAGCTCGCTCGGGAAGCAAAGGGCCCGAGCTTGGAGTTGTGGGGGTTGGACAGTAGCGATAAGGGGTCCAATGAGTCAGTGCCAGTAATATCATTTAAAGAGGCAGTAGTCGAAGATGAGGGTCATCCACCAGACTTGTTAGTCAATCTTCCTGTAATAAGTGGGACTGCAGACTTTACACAGGAGGAATCAGAACCTTCAGGGGTGTGTTTGGGCCTTGAAGTTGCAGCCACTTCTCAAAAATGCATCCAGCCTGATGTCTTACAGCTACATAGCCAGCATGAGGACCTGGAGGAGCAACACCTAGAACAAGAACTTTCATCTTTCTCTACAGCGTCTGCAACTTGTGACAATAGTCTTGCATGTACTTCTCTATGGGACGACAGCCTGGCATTTGGACTTGAGGCATGTGACAAAGTCTTTGATCAAGATGACAGTCAAAGCAGTGACCACCACCTGGAAAAAGGGGTTTTAAGTGAGAAACCTCAACCTTGTATGACAGGAAACACAGACTCTGCTCCAGTCCTCAGTGACACCACCATAACCTCTATCTCTGCTATGAATGATACTCAGGCTTGCACAGTCGTTGAGAGTTTATTAGATCTTGATGGTGAATCATCAAGAGTCAATAAAGCCACAGGTGGCAGCGACTTTGATAAAGAAGTGTCACGGCTGTTTGCAGAGTTAGACGAGCTGTCGTTGGCTGCCACCCAAGCTCATATCCCAGAGGAGTTTGTGCGATGTTGGGCAGTAGAGATTGTTACGGCCTTGGACTGTCTGCATCAAGAGGGCATCATCTGCAGGGACTTGAATCCCAATAACATCCTGCTTGACCATCAAGGTTAGATATATTGGTTATTGATTCATTGTACTCTTAAAGACTTTTCAAGCTCCCTTTTTTATTTGTGCTTACGGTTTTATTTATCAGTGTAACGTGAGATTACTTGATTAACTGACAATGTACAGAAAAAATTAAAAGTATATCTAGTATCTGTATTCTATTAGAAGCATGCTGGCAAGTTACTGAACACCTGTGCATTGCAGAAATATTCACATTTGATCTATTTACAGCCACAAGCTTAAATGACTTGATTGAGATTTTATATGATAAAGCAGTACTTATGAAGTACTAGGGAAATTATCTTGATTGGCTAGAATTGTATGGCTGGTTGTGGTAGAATATAAATGCTTATTTTGTTTCACATCAGAATAGCTGACTGATCAGGCTGTAAGGTGTTCATTGTGTTCATCAGAGAAACGGCCTGTGTCGAGAAACTTTCTGTGGTGGCTTATTTTTTGCAAATATTGGTCTGTAGTGCCTACCTGAAGCTAATAGTTTGATCAGTTTGTGTTATGTCCAGGATGTGTGAAAATGCAAAAGTGAAAGCTACCCTTGTCCTGACCCGGACCCCATACAGTTCCTAGACGGAGGGAAGTAAGCCAAGCCTAATGATCCTCTCTGAAAACCTAATTGTTCATTGCATTTTGATTCTGTCCTTTTTGTGTGGTTTGGCTCGTCCACAAGTGATTGTTGTGTATGGATCGGACAGAATATGACCAGCTGCTGTGCAAGGTTGTATTTCTTGAGTTGCTGTAGGAGATGGTCTCTTTTGGGCCATCTTATGAACAGAATCTACGTGAGGACCAGCTCAAATCCTGAGAAAGGGAAGTTTAGGGAAAGTCCATCCTCATCTCCAAAAGATACATAAATATTTGCACAAACTGTATAGTGCATTTGGATTGCGCCTCTCCTGAGTCGATACTTAGTCCAATTACTGCGTCCACTCTTTAGTCCACTCTTGAAAGTCTAGCAGATTTTCAAGTCATGCCACAGATCCTGAGTTGTACTAGGATTAGTTTTGCCATACCGCCCAAAGAGAAGCAACCCAAAGCATGATGATGATATTGCCATGTTTAATAGGTGGATGGATTGCGTGTTCACATGGCCTGTTTCAAACTGCAAAGGGGAACTTCTTGTGGTTCTCTTTCTGTTCCCAGATGATGTATTAAGAAGTGATCAGTGAAATGTTGGGTTACTGTTTTATAGGCTGTCTGTGGTGTTTCAGATTTCCATTTGTACAAAATGTTTACTTTGTGTCTTAAAACTCCAAATAAAGTAAACCAAGTTTGTGATTGAGCAATGTGAAAATCTGAAAACATTTTAGTGGTGTGAATAAGTTTGCAAAGCACTATATATTGCCTATTTCTTGCAAGAAAAAGAAAATTCAGCAACTGAGTCTTACTTCTCACCTTCGAAGTGACTTCTTACCATTTTTTTAACCAACGATGACCTTTTATTGCTTAATCACAAACTGGTTTATTAGACTGAAGGCTCCTCTTGCGTTGTTTTAGCCTGATGTCAAAATTTCCCCCAACAACTTCTTTTGTCGTCCTACAATCATCTCTCTCCACCTCGTTATCAACAAGCGTCTAATTAGCTGAGTGGCTGTTTTCGTCTCCCTGGTGGTAATTATTGTTCTAAAGGGCCCATCAGCGGCCTAGTGTGGTGCATCAGTCTGGCTAGCCTAGGCTAATGGCTACGGCTACCTAATGACACCATTAGTTCTAATGATAGCGTTAACGGGTAGCCGCTAAACAGGAGTAATCGCCAGGGTTGTTTGCTTGAAAAGCTCACAGAGGGCTGTAGAGGGATAGAAAGGAACGGAGAAAGGGAGCTCTTCAGAGTAGTTTGGAAAGTTGAATGTTTTGTTTTCTTCTCTCCTTAGGGCATGTGCAGCTCACCTACTTTTGTTGTTGGTGTGATGTGGAGGAATCCTGTGACAAGGAGGCAATGGCCAATATGTACTGTGCACCAGGTGAGAGACAAAAATGTTATAACACTTCCTGAATTACTCATCATAAGCGCAATTTTGTTTTTAGGGCTACTTTCTATCGCTCATCAAGCTCTCATTCAGAGCAATCTGACCAGATGCAATTCATTCAAGGTTCTCCCTTTCAAGCGTGAAGTAAATATTTAGATTTTCATAGAATCAGTATTATTTTTGGTCTCTCTTAACAATATGATACATTTTTAGATTTCTGATGAAGCAAAGACATCAGTTTTTAAAATAATATTTGGGTTGTTTGCTTTGCCTATTTATGTTATTATTTTTGCTATAGAAACAAAAAATAAGGAACAACAGCACTAACAACATGAGGAAAAAAGCATCTGTTTTATTTTAAATACCTGTGAATCAAAATTATTTAATTATTTTCTGCAGGAACATTGGGTTGCTGCAGAAGCCCAATGTTGGTTTCAATGGGTTTGAAACCAACATTGGTTTCAAACCATGTTTATAAAGATATTTTATCTCTTTATAAAAGAGATAAAATAGAATATTTTGTTTTTCTGGTTATAACAGATTTCTGGTTGTCTTTGTGGTGTAAGCTGCCCATATGAAAATTTTTTTCTTTAAATGTTCTTTTAGAAAATGAAGCAATTTCAAGAATATCTCTGCTTCAAAGCATCTGCCTCAAAGCCTTATCTGATCTTTGTCAAACAGGAAAGTGAATTTAAGTATAAGATGCATTTGTAGACTTCTGATTTTTCTGTTTTGATGAAGTTAATGAACTGGGTCAACAAAATCAGTTTTTTTTGTATTTGACAAATTTTCCTTTGATCACAAAGGAAAATTTTGATTTTCTAATCACTGGCCAGTTATTTGAATAAATAACTTTACAAAATAAAAGATTTGTAAAGTTCAAACTATAACCACATAAACTGGAACTTCTGGAGATGGCTTTTCTTTAAGGATCTAAAACTCATATAATGTCTAAATTGAATTGCACATCCATACTTATTCCATCCATCCATCCATTTTCTGTTCACCCTTTGTCCCTTAATGGGGTCGGGAGGGTTGCTGGTGCCTATCTCCAGCTACGTTCCGGGTGAGAGGCGGGGTACACCCTGGACAGGTCACCAGTCTGTCGCAGCCATACTCATTCCCTCTGTACCAAACCAAAGACAGATCTGGTTTTCTCTTGTGAGAATTTTGCATAAAAAGCTTTCTCTGAACTTCCAAATTCAATCTAATGTAGCTTGAATATTTATTAATGAAAATCTGAAACAAACAACAAAAACAGTGGTGGTGTTTTATGTTTGAATATTCAATCTCCTAAATTCACTTTATCTCACTGTAGTTCTTATGTCGTTCTTTAGAGGGCGGTGTTGTGTTGCATACAGCCCTGTAACCCAGTGTGTCGTCCCCAGCTGACTTGTGGCAGCTCTGGCATGCTGTTTAAAAGCTGCCTAAAACAAACTGCTGCTAAACTACAGCTTCAAGTTCCTATTTAGCACTTCAGTATGTGTGAGGGAGTATTTTTGTTTGTTCATAAGACTTCAATGGTTGGTGTTTTTTTCCTCATTAATATATCGCTCTGTGAGTACATCTAGAAACTGCACTGCTTGCTATGTTTAAGTTATTTCTGCAGAATTCTCTGGATTCTGAGCTAACTGAAAACTCCCTATTTACTCACTTTTACACACTTTTACCTCCTGCTTATCTGTCTTATTTATCCACTCTCACCAGGAATGCTAAATCCTTATTTTGTGTAGAAGCCACACTTCTTGCAGTAGATCACTTTTTGAGAAAGATAGAAAGCTCACATTTGGAGCCTGTATATTATAATTATGCAGCTTAGAGACTGAGTGGTAATTAGGCATGAGTTTCTAACGACAAAATCTTGACTAAGAAAAAATCATGTTGTCTCATTATCCCTGTTTTACACAAAAAAATGAAAACAAAAAAAATTAATATGATAACCACTTATTTATAATAAAAAAAGCACAATACATTCATTCTGATTTTTACGGTTCTATCAATATTGCTGCTTTTAGCTGCTTAGTAGCTTTCGTCACGGCTTTAGAACAGGAGTCTTAAAATGGCTTCATCTCAATAAAAGTGATCATATTTTAAGTTTCCACACTCTGAGTGTAAGAGCTTTTTACCTCTGTAAATATTTCTGAGCAGCCAAATTTGTCTTACTTGTAAAAAAAGGGAAAGTGTAGCAACCTTGTTTCAGCCAGCTGATGGTAAGGAACCCATAAAATGGTATGGGATGGGAGCATTTCTCTGGCATAATAATAAAAGGGCTTTGAAGTGTATGAAAGGTGCATCACAATGGCCTTTTGGTAAATTGAGTGTGAATAATGACGGTTGATTCCTGAACATGTGAATTTGATCCAAACATGCTTGTCCTCTAAATGTTGGATTTTATGTGTATCATCCAAGCAGTTCTGCGGTTTAAATTAGCTTGTTTTGATTTTAGTTTGACAGCTTCTGTGCATCATAAATGAATATCATGTTGCTAAATGCAGACATTTTAAACTGTTGGCTTTTGTGGATCCAAACAGCCCCACTAAACATTAAAAAGCCCTCATACAAGGTGTGAAGCATCTTGATAGTTACGCTTGATCCCCAGTGGATTATTGGATGCAATGCATACTATTTCCCAGCAGGGGGTGTGTTGTGATACCCATTGAAAGCTTAAAGACCACTACGACATTTATTGACTGTTCTACTGAATCACAGACAACTTCCTCTCTTTATCTCGTTTCTCATTGTTCACGTTTACCTTAAACTTGGTGGCATTATTTTTGCCACATTGCAAAAGAAATGCCTTTCCCATACTGATATTTTAGTCCATACCCCCATACATGCATCCACTCATTATATCTAAGTACAGTGGAGAACACACACACACCGATGCAGAGGTTAGTGAGTGTGTGTCTCTGCTGCCCTTGTTATGTATTGCTGTTTATCCAGACAGGGTCAGCTCTTGCTATGGCTTCATTCCTGATGACAGATTTATGAGTGTTTGCCAGAAACCTAGCAGGGCGCCTGCTGTGACTGAAGCACCCCGTGTGTGTGTGTACATATAAGAGTGTGTGTGGGAAGGAAGACGGCATGTTTTTTAAAACACACTCATTCACACCCAAAAAAACACGGGAGTGTACTTGGAAAATATGGCGACGGGGAATTAATCTGTTTATCCTGCTCTTGTGCTTATTTATTTTCTCACTGTTGTGTCATTACAGATAAACATCAGATGGCTAATGTTTTGTTCACTGATAAGGAAAGAAAAGGTGTTGACTTTTTTTTTTTTTTTTTTACTGTAGGACAACCTAGTTTCAGCAGAAAGGGGAATTGTTTATTGTTCCATTTATAAGGAAGCAAAGCTGAAACTGATTGTCTTGGTCGTCTAAGAAAAGGGAAATTCAGTTTTCTTCCGCTCTGAGGGAACAGTTACTGAGGACTTCATCATCCTTGTTTTGGATCCTTTTACCTACTCAGCCAAACATGATCTAAAAGAAGATAAAGTTTAGTTCCTCTTTTGATGCTCAGCTGTCATTTCATTGTTTTGAAAGGCAGTTCAAGGAAGGCATAACCTGGCAGGACTTCTGCTTTATTTTTTAACTGCATATTCTCTTACTTCACAGTGAAGACACATAAAATAATTTTTTAGGATCAGATAAATTATTACAGAGTTTCTGTCCAGTCAGGATGAGTTTATTTCATTGTATTTATTTATTTACTTATTCATTCAGTGCATTAGTTGCACTTTCTCCTGGCTAAGCTAGGGAGTCTTGTTTTCTGCTATGACAAAACCCAGAGCTTCATCCTTCCCTGTAGACCTTTGAACAGCTTTTCTTCTTGAAACAGGGTTTGTGTGGTTTATTTAGGAAAATAAAATAAAAATGTTCTTGTTACATGATCTAACATACATACATAATTAGGTTATAAAGGTAACTGACATCACATTATTTTCTTTTACTTGTGTATGTCTTAAATTTAAAACAGGAAGGGCTTAATAGGCTCTTTGAAAATTACAGGAACCTATACCATCCTTTCCATGTAACAAGGAATTCTCAAAACTGTCTAGTTAAGCAACCAAATACAGGTGCACATTATTACATTTGCTTAGAAAAGAGCTCCAAAGGGGCACAGTTGGTAGCAGTGTGGCCTTGCAGCAAGAAGGTCCTGGGTTCATATCCCGGCATGGACTCTTTCTGAATTAATTTTTCATATTCTCCCTGTTCATGCTAGATGAATATCATAGAAAAGTGAATTTATTTCAATTATTTAATTCAAGAATTGAAAGCTGTTGCTTATAGATTCATTACAGATGGTGATGTATTTAATTCAGTTACTTGTGATGATGATTAACAGGGAATGAAAACCTATAATTAGATTTCTCAGAAAGAGTTAATATTACATGAGACTAAAAAAAATATGTTATATCAATGCTGTGGCTTACACAAAGTCACTGACATAGTCTTTGAGAAAGATCACTTAAGCCAAAGGCATGCAAATGGTTGTACTCAATCATGTTAATGGAAAGTTTAGTGGAGGGAAAAATGTGGTAGAAAACAGCACACTAGCAACATGGAAAATGTAGCCCTTAGAGGACTGTGAAAAGGCAACCCAGTCACAGAGCTTGGTTTGTGGAGTGAGGCAGAAGCCAGCATTTTGAGAGCATCACTCACAGACATATGGAGGTGTGTCGCAATGCTTGTGTTAAGCCACTTCTAAACTTCAGACAGTGCCAGGAACAGTCTTGCATGTGTTTAGGAGAAAAAAGGACTGGATTGCTGCTAAAAGGTCCAAAGTTCACTTTTCAGATGAAGTTTACATTTCATTTGTAATTCAATGTCCCATAGTCTGGAGTTAGAGTGGAGAATCAGAATTGCTTTAGAAAGATGAGACACCAGATGCAACATTGCAGATAAAATGAGAGATACTAACATATGTTAGTACTGAATTAAAGCTATTATGAATTATTTCATAGTAATACATTAATATTTAAATTTCTTTGAGAAAATGAATTAAAATATTGGCTTTTAATTAATAGCAATAATCATAATCATTTGAAAAATATATTACTGTGTGCTATAAAATTATGTTGAAATTATGTCAGAACCTGTCAATCACCAATCAGAGCTGATCAAAGAAAAATAATTTAATTAATGTAATAATAGTTTTAAAATACTTGTCTACTTGGTGCTGGGTGGCTCAATTGGTAGTGCCGGTGCATCATATTCAGAGGCTGTGTGGTTGTCCTGGGTTCAGTTCCCAGTCTTGGTTCTTTTGCTGCATGTCTTCCCTCTCTTTCTTTGTAATAAAGGCCTACAATGCCAAAACATAAAAAAAAAACTTGTATCCATTTATATAGTTTAACTTTGAATTGTCTCTAATGTAATTTGTCTTCTGTGTAAATTACATCTGTTCCTTGATTACTTTTTCCAGTAAATCACAACAAAATTTCTAAATGCTTGACAGGTGGTAACCTATTTATGTGTAAAATTTTCTTGTGTTTTTTTACTCATTCATCTGATTTCATTTGAGTTTGTTTAAATTGGCAGACTTTACTGTGTTAAAAGGCTATTTTGTCTCTTGTGTTGCCTTTGACAAACTGTGCAAACTGTGTGTGTTGCCTATTTTGTCTTCAACCCTGAATATCTTATGCTAAGTTCTTTGTATTGTTTAGAAGTGTTTCGTGAAAGCTTTCATCACTTCCCACCTGCATATAGTTTACTTCCTCTTTCTATGACGGCCGTCAGTTAAGTTTTTAGGGAAGTCGGTCTACAAGGAGAAGAGAGGAAGTTCCTTATGGCGCCCATGAGAAATGAGATGCTGTGTGTTTAAGATACAAAGCTGGAGAGAAGGTCACTGTTGGGTGGAAAGGGAAGGAGGAGAGGTGGAAATTGTGCGCCGTTGTGCACGTTATGTCTTTTAGGTCTGTAAAAGTCTTAATTGTTCAAGAAAACAGCAGGTAACATACCATGAGTCCCGCTTGCAACAGTGGACTCATGGATGCCGCTAATTTCCTCTTTCCACCCACTTTTTCTCCATCCTGTTTGCTCCCTTCCTCGCTCTGACAGAGCAGTAAGTGTAGCCAGCTCCACTGTACTCCCCCTGCAGCTCCTTAGACATTAATCCATTGTGATGACATCGACCTTGCTCTGAGACGCACACGCGTGTGTATGTCCAGCATCTCCCCTCCGGCTTATAACTACACAGGTATCACTGGTCCGTTCAATGACGATCTTCTCTCCTTGACTGTCAAAACAGTGGTCCTGGGAAGCCCTAAAGACTGGTTGCTCAGTTAGCTCTGTGTGTGTGCGTGCATCCGTGTGTGTGAGACATTCAAGTTGTACCGTAGCCCTCTCCAACCTTGGCTGCAAAGAGAGCTGCACAGGGCCCCGGAGTTTTCCGGCAGCCTCCAGGAAACGAGGGGTCTTTGTCTAAAATGCACCCCCAGCTGAGGAGTCTGGTCCCTGGGCACACACAGCCGTGACCCTGGGTCCCGGCCCTCTGGGTGACCAGCTCTCCTCCACCCCCATCCCTCTGGAGAGTGGGGAAGAGGCAAGCTGAGCAACACATGAGGCCATCTGGTACCCAGCGGAGCCACCATACAGCAGCTATGAATGAATGTCACTCTTAGTATCGTTCAGCTGCGGAGTCCTGCAGCCTTCAGTAACGACGGCTGTCAAGCTGCTATGACTTCTATGAAATGTTCACCTATTGGAAGGTTTTGTATTTTCTTTTGCTTGGGAGACCTGATTGGTTATTCAGTGTAACATAGTTTTTGTCATCATCAAGAGAGAAGCCATTTATACACAACCCTTTGGGTTGTGTATTGATTCAGTCCAGCCAAAGAAGATTTTTCACTAATATTTAGGTGCACAGCAAACAATATGCACAGATTTCTTCTTGTGACTCATTATAAATGACGTCTTTTGCACCATAAAATGCTGACTTTAGATTTTTAAATTTGGCTGATTTTATTTTTATATGAAACTTTGATGGAACATTAAACATATATTAAGAATAAATAAAGGTGTTCAAACTAAAAAGATATACTTCTTTTTTTTTTTTTTCAAATTAAAACCCTCATTGTGATGTTTGGACGGCAAATACAATTTTAAAGAAATGAATCCATTTATATAAAACAGCCTGTATTGGAAAATATCAAACACAATAGGGTAAAAAATGAAAATGAAGAAAGAAAATTACACATGTAGTGTTTGACTGTTACCATGTCTTGGTGAGTGTGTGTGTGTGTGTGTGTTGTATGAGAGTGTGTTTATGTTCGGGGTCAGGTCATGCAGATGGTGTGAAGTTGCAGCACAGACGGTTTCCTCAATTTAACTGCTTTTTATTATGCAAATTGCCCTTCGTTGAGACACACTTGGAGTGTGTGTGTGAATAGGTTTGAGACAGAGAAAAAGAAACTGTGTCCATTATTTGTGCTCATTTTATTCAAATTATATAAAGTAACGCAAGAAGCAGAGCTTAACTGGAGCCATTAGAAAAGGAAAATACAGAAAATAACATGTCTTAGAATCAGTTTGTGTTTTGAATTATTTCAAATGTATATTTTTTTCAACATGAATTTTTTTTTACTCTTTTATCTTATTGATTATTTCCGTCTCTTCTTTTGCCATTGTCTTCAGAGGTGGGAGGGATCACTGAGGAGTCACCGTCCTGTGATTGGTGGAGTTTGGGCGCCATCCTCTTTGAGCTCCTGACAGGCACGGTGAGTCAAAAAGTATTGACTGTGTTCCTCAGGTGTTGTGGGATTTCTGTAGGTGTCTTGGCTTTCAGCTCTCACACACTCTTTATGGTTGTGCCAGGTGGTGTGTGTGATTCTGCACGAGTATCTGTGTGCGTTTGTGAAGGTGGAGTTAGTTGGGGAGGGAGGGTTTCAGGGATATGGGTGAGATTTGTGTGTGAGGTGCATCTTGGCTGCGGTCTCTTACTACGGTTCTCGGGGAGTGCCAAGGGGTGTCAGTGTGACTTTCTCCCCCAGCCTGAGCTCCATCTGCTGGGCCACTGGGTCAGCTCTCCCCGGTCCTCTCTGCTGGCTCCCGGAGCAGCACTGGGCTTGGGGCACGCTGACCTCAGATCAGCATGAAAGGTGAAGACCTGGGCAGCTCTCAGGATGCTGCAGCTTGTCTGGTCAAGAATCAGAGGAACCATCTTTCAAGACAGGCATATGAGGAAATGAAATATTTCCATAAATCGAAACAAGCCTTTTTGTCAAAAACAAACTTTGCTGAGATTACTGAGATTTTATGCGAGCGATCAAAACTTAACCTCCTTTACTCCAATACCACTGGAAAAAAAGGCAAGTAGAACCAGGTGCCTTTCGAAGTCACTTGTGTGGACTAAGCATGAAAATACCAACTCCTCTGTGAGACATGGTGATGGCAGCATCATGTTCAGATGCTTTTCTTTATAAGAAGATGAAATCTGACCAGAATTTATAGATTAATGGATGAAAACTGAATTCACTCAGCAACAATTGTAAACTGCTGTTCATAGACGCTCTTAATGGCTTGATTACTCTGTGTGGTGTTATAACATTGAATCTAATTAAAAAACGTTGAAATTTGTCCTGGTAACGTGTCAAAATGTAAAAAAGACAATGTGCAAAATTATCATTTGCAGATTCCAAATATAACCTTTTATGAAAAACAAATATATCCGCAGCATCAAGTGCAGTCATTGAGTGCAGCTCCAGTGTCTTTTCTATTTTTATTGTCTACCTGTTTTGAATAAATTCTAGTTGTGCGTCGGTGTGTGTACCTATCTGCTGTGCGTGTTGGGTTAATGTTATGTTTTAACAATACTCACATATTTACCTGGGTGGCAAAAAAAAAAGAAAGAAACCCCGCTACACAGATGTCTCCTTTGATGATTATGCCTTTGTGCGGCCTTGGCAGGAACACACACACACAGGCGCACACGGTGTCTCTTGATCCTTGCAGGATAAGATCTGGCCTGAAGCAGTCTTAACTGCTGGTAGGAACGCAGCCAGAAGTCCTGGAGCATCTTTCGCAGGAGAGAGAGAGAGAGAGGCAACAGCCCTAACTGTTGGGGGGGAAAATACACATCACTTATGGCTTTTACTTGATGCTTTGCTCCAGCATTTGTAGCTTTTTCGTTGCTGAAGCAGAGATAAGTTATTATTGTCAATTATGTTGACAGAAGGTCCATATTCTGCAGCTAAAAAGTCAAACTTTGAAAAAACAACTTAAAATGTTCAGCATGAATAAAGTACAACCTGACCAAAAACAATAATGTTTTTACTTTTTCTGTGACTTTCCCTCTGTCTGACTCCGACAACAGTTCCAAGAAAGACCAACAGCAGTGAGATCATTAACCTGCTGTTTGCGTGATCAGTGTTGTTTCAGGTGCTCTGGCTGTCTGGTCTCCTCCTGTCTGTCCAGCTCTGATGCTCTACTGCTGACTTAGACTCTGCGGGTGTCGGACCATTCTGTGTTTTACATTGATGGTTATCTGCCTCTCTTCTTTCCACTCCTGCTACTCCGTGCACAGTCGCTGCTGAGCTGCCATCCAGCAGGAATTGGCCGTCACACAGCTCTCAACATCCCAGAGTGTGTTTCAGAGGAGGCCAGATCTCTGCTGGAGCAGGTGAGAGGGAACACCTACAACAAAACGAGCGTTTCCCAACTCTAATAATTGACTTTACTTTTAGTTTGTTCTTTGGAGGGAAATGTTGAAAATATATTCAATATAGGCACAAATGTTCAGTTGCTTAACACAAATAGCAAATCAGTTAAGATTATAAAACGTGGCATGGTTGTTGGTACTATACGAGAATTTCCAAAACAGGAATGCGCTGGGATTTTTTTCATTTAGTCATCTCTCATGTTTATATGGAGAATGGTTGGGAAAAGAGAATACAATCACTTAACTGCAGTTGTGTGGTTGAAAATGCCTTCAAAGGAAACTTGGCAGACTGGTTCATGGAAAAAAAGGCAACAGTAGCTCAAATAAACACTCGTTACAACCAGGGAATTATCCCCAAAATTGGATAATAACAGATTTGAAAAATGTTGCTTGGTTTAAAGAGTTTTGATTTTGACTACACCATTTGGATGCTGTGTTAAATAACCTGAAAAAAAAAAATAAAAAAAACATGCACCGACCACCAACAGCAGCTCAGGCACAGTTTGGACCAATTAGTTCCTTACTGAAGATAATTTCAACACCACAGCCTCCTTGAGTATCATCCTATAATATAATTCCTAAGGCCAGGACTTCAACACATTCACTTTGATTAATTAATTACATAAATCTTAATACTAAAAATTTTATGTAATCAATCACTTTTTCTTTGACTTGCAAGGGCTATATATTTACAATAGCCCTTGCAATAGGAACTGTTGTATTTGTGCATATCTAGAAACACATAAATCTGACACAAGCAATTTTTGCAAACAATCTTGCAAAGCATGTTGTAGTAAGCAGAGACATCCTCAACATCGGTGACCACATTTCACATTTCTTAAGAAGTATTTTTTTAAAGAATTTACATAAATGATCAGAGGTTTCTGAAACACTTCAAAGCTGAATAGGAATAATAGCTTTTTTGCACCAATCTGATGGGTGAATAACTTAAATAATAGATCTAAAACAATGCAGGGTGTAACCTGGCACCAGCAAACTGTATCTAATGACAGGCCTAGTGAGTTAATATTGTCAAATCTTGCTCCTCGTCATACTTTTGGTTGTTTAGATTAATATTATTTTCTGCTTAGAAAACAGGCTAACATTGCTGATATATTTTTTTTTATTTCTATGAAACAAGTGTTTTTTGTTAATTACCTTAAAATAAAAAAAATGTATATCTAAGCTTAATATGATTACAACTAAGAAATGGTGTGGGATGCTTTTTGTATGAAAACAAGAAACAGGGTTTAATGACTACCTTAAATGATCATCAGTGTATGAATGTTTCCAGACAGATTAAGGCAGATAATGAAACATAGTCTCCTCTTGATGGACTTGTCCTTAATAATGTTGCTGGCACCATGCTGATGTCTTAAAGCTAATTGCAAATCCTCAGAACTGCTAATCTTTAGATGTACATTAATGTGGTTAGCTTGGATTTCCCTCTGCTTAATGCATAATAAATCTGACTGAAATGATGTGTGGTTGAGCCATGAAGGTGAATTTCCTGTTGTATGTACATGTATTACTTGCTGAAATTGTGTATTTTTCCTTATTACTTTTAATTTCCTTTGCCAATTACTATCTAAATGCTGTTTTCTGTTTGTTTGTTTGTTTGTTGTGATCCAGTTACTCCAGTATAACCCAATGGAGAGACTGGGAGCCGGCGTGGGAGGAGTTGATGACATTAAGTCCCACCCCTTCTTTGCCACTGTGGACTGGGCCAAGTAGATGCACAGCCAGACATTCAAATTCCCACATGCTACGGTGGATAGTGTTTTTTTTTTCTACACACCCTTGTGAAAATGTCAGGTTTTTTATGTGTACAAATGAAACCATGATGAATTGTTTCAAACTCTTTCCACCTTTAATGTAACAAGTATGCTACACAATTCAACAACAAAACAAATGTGCTTGAGGGAAAAATGTAAAAGAAGAAAAAGTTGACCAAATGTGGATACCCTTAAATTAATAGTGTGTTAAAATATGGTTTAATTCAGTATTAGCTTTTTAGTTTGAGACTTATAGCCTGCTACATCGTAACTTAATATTTGCCTCCTTTACTTTCCCAAAGTTATCCAAATGTGTCAGAATCTGATGACATATTTAATCTACAGGAGGTCTACTAGAAACCTCAAAGATTTTCTGTCAGATGAAGTTCTAAAATCTTTTATTTCAGAATCTTAATTCTCCTCTGTTAATATCAATATTTTGTGAATTACATTTTAAAAACAATCATGCAGGAAAACAAAAACTTGCTTCATCTTCTGCTTTATAGCAGAAAGACTGTAGACATCTAAGCCCAGAGGATGGTGTTTCTACCACCATATTTCAATTTGGGTATTATGATCTTTAGTAATGCTCCATGCGTTTTGTACCAAACATAAATATATTTAAGTTGTATTTAACTTATTCTTCTCCTCTTACAAGGTCTAAGAAGATTTTAGCCAGACCTTGAGATTTTCTTTCCAAGAATTGTCTCCTTTTTTCAACCACTTTATTGCTATTTCCACACAGATGGAGAGGTGATTGTGTCAAAGGACAATTAGTATGAACCAGATTAAGGTTTTAGTTTTAGGTTTCCATCTTTGTTTAATGACTGTTATAACTATGACATGTATATAGATAATGCTGATGGGTCTTTTTTCCGCTTTTCCTGTCTGATACCTTTGTAAACCGAACTTTATCTAAAATATGCAAAAGGGATAATGACAATGACAAGAAAATAATTTTCAAACAGGAAATAAAACTGAACTTTATTTCAGATTCACCATAACCAATGGCAGGCGTGTTTCAACAATGTATTAGTTTTATGATTAACATCAGGTTGTTGCAGCTTTTTAGATTTTTTTACAGGTTTCCCTTAAATTATTATTTTTTTCAATTGAATAATACTATGTCAGATTAACGGTGGAAAGACGACTGAAAATCTTTTCTCTTTTTTTTTGCCATCAGAAGGAACTCCCATTTTATTGGGACTGTGTAGACTTTTTACATCCACTGTAGAGTGAAATCAGATTATGCATTTCCTCACAAACCTTGAATGACGTTTGAAGTGTCATGTCATGAGTGTAAAGTTTTCCCTCTTCACCTCATTGATTGTGAGTCGTTTTGTGCAGGGAACGGTGCAACGGTACCAGGTAATAATTCACTACAATGCTGTTGCTTTTCCACTCCTCACTCAGTCCCACAATATCTTCACTACATTAACTCTGTGTCAGGAAGACATCATTATTGACAGAGGCTTATATTATCATCCCATTTATTGTTTCTCATTACTCAAGGAGCTCACAGACTGACTGATGTGAAACTGTGCGGCTATGATTTAAAAACCGAAGTCTATAAACCAGCCTAAGAACAGCAGCATTAAGGGACTCTATGCAAAGGTGCATAAGCAAAATACTCAGAAAAAGTCAATGTTTGTTGTTGAATTTAGTCATAGTCGAATTATTTAATAGATTAGTGCAGAGAAAAGACTCAGGAGTAGAGTCATCTCTGTGCAGAAATCTGAGAAAGCCTCAAGCGCGTATTTGTAAATGGCCATTTTACAGTTCGAAGATATTTTTATGACTCAGAGAAAAATCTCTGCCCTTTGCTCCTTACCCTGCATTTTGTGCATGTTGAACTAGAATTACTGTAAAATATTTACAGCAATGAAAAGTCTGTGGAATAATAAATGGCTTTTGTCTTGTAAAAATATCTTTTTAAGAATGCTGTGTTCGGTAAAATGTAAACATGGAAAAATCTTGATCATGTTCAACTTTGTCAATCACTTGCCAGTCAAAATCTTAATGAGAGACACTGGAGTAACACATTTACCAATTTGCCACAAAGGTTTAAATGATATTTTGATTTCTACTGTGGCTGGTTTACATTTCTCTAGTTGCAGACCTTACCATGTATCACTTCTGTGTCATTATGAGTTGATTCTCAAAATAGTGGAATCAGAAACATGTCTCCACTGTAAATATGACTCTCCTGCTCTTCACTAAACATGGAGAAATACATTGTAAGTTGCTAGCTTTAATAACTGTTTTTTTTTTTTATTAGAAACATTGTTGCTGCTGATTTTTATTATTATTATTTTTATTATGCTCCTTTTTGTCCGTGCTCTGTGTTGTCAGTGCATTTTGGAGAACAATAAACCATACCTGGATGACTAAAGTGAACATTGGTGGTTCTTCTTGAGTAGACACATTGTGTGTGTGCGCGTGTGTGGGTGTGTGTTGTTTGTTTTCAGGCTACAACTTGTCTTATCCGCTGCAGATGATGCTCCTAGAAAGCTGCTGTCACTCCAGCTGATCGTCACATTGGCCATAATGTGAGCTGAAGAACACTGTAGTTTGTACCCAGCAGTCAAGTGTTGCCTCTAGTACTCGGTTAGTGTTTTTCCACCTTAATTTATTTACCTGCTGATTTGTGTGTCACTAAAAGCTATTATAAATGGAGAATACAACCATTTATAATAGCACCTGAATAGAATTGAGAAGTTTTCAGTGATTTGTCTCAAATTGTTTCAGTAATTTGTTGATCATTGTTGTTTCTCCAAAAAAAGTTGTCACATCAAACATTGAAAAATGATTCCTGATACGCAAGACGTGACTTTCATGGGAAAACTGCTGACTTGACATTTGCTCATCAGACAGCCATCCTCAATGAGCACAAGCTATACCATGCTATTGCTAAAAAACGCTGGGCTTTCAGAATGCAGTTTTCAAAAGATGTTAATGGAAGGTTAAGTCAAAGGAAAAAGTGTGGCATAGAAAGTGAGCATATATAGAACGAACAGGGTTCACTGCAGCCTTGAGAGAATTGTGATGCAATGTCCTTTCAAGACTATAGGCTGGAGCTGGAGTCGGTGTTGTAACAACCTACATGACCTACAACTGAATCAGACAATGAAAATCAGCTGAACTTTTCTCAGTGGTCTGAAGGCCTCTTTCAGATGAACATATGTTTGTTTCTTAAATCAAGGTCCCAGTGGCTGAAGGAAGAGTAGAAAGGCACAGTTGCTTCGGATCCAAGCTAAAGTTTCCACAGTAAGTAATGATTTTTAGTTTTTATTATGGTGTTTGCCAAATGCGTTTTATTAACTCAGAAGTTGGTGCAGCCATCAATCAGAAAATGATGAAGCACTTCATGGTTCTCTGTGCTTACAAGCTTTATGGAGATTCTGATTTTGTCATTAAACCTATACTTGGTTTAATAACAATGCTGTTACTGCAGCTGTGCTTAATTGGTCAACAAACTGACTTAAACCTTATGGAGTTATGGACTATTGTCAAGAGAAAGATAAGAGACACCACGCATAAAATTTATTGAAAAGGAGCCTGTTTAAGAAAAATATATCAATATATTTTTCAGTAGGTTGACATCTGTGTTTTTTTATAGGTGTTATAAATCGAATTATTAAAATTGCAGTACTTTGTTTTATAATTCATACAAATCCACACAGATGTATGCAACTTGAACATCTTTCTTGAGTAATTTTGATTCTTTTGTATTTAAAATGTTTCTATTTATTAATTAATTAAGCTTTTAACAAAAAAACTGAAAAAGCTAAGATTGTACTCGCTACTTCTATATGACTTAGGACGGGAAGTAACAGCTTGGTTACCCCTCCACTCACCTCTCTAAATGTGTTTGATTAAGTTATGATCCCCAAGCATGACTAGCTTCATTGAAGCCAGGGTCTTCTTGTTGGGAGCATGTGGGTTTGTCACACAATGCCAAAGAAAGACATCAGCCAGAACTTTAGACGAGTAATTGTTACTTCACATCAATCTGGAGAGCACTGTGAGGCCATTTCCAGACAATCTGTGCTGTACACCGACTGATCCAATCTTCCCAGGAGAAACAGATTAGGGGAGATTTCAACCTAAGATCCGACTTTTTAAAACTCTCAGAAATACCTAAAAGTGTGAGAGCTTCCCACACCTAGTTTTAGGCATTGTTTAAATAACATAAAAGTAATCTGATTCACAATGATCAGTGTTGGCAAGTCAAAGTTGAGACTTTTCTTGGACTCTTTTCAGACTAATATTATAATTTAATAACCTTCTTAACAACTTGCATTTAATTTACTGGATACCTTGAAGTAAGAGAATTCCACAACAAAGGAGGTTGCAGTGAAGTCCGTTTTAGGATTACAGCTTCTCTGCAGGCTCTGAAAAATTCGCTTTATGATTTATTGCATGGGGGAGCTTGTAGTTTTGTCCTAACTTCAACACCCAGAGTCCTCAGCCAGAACTACAAGTTATGGTACAAATAAATTAATGCCACTATTAGATTTGACAGAAACAATCTTAAGAGCAATGGATGAAAATTCAAATGTAACTACAGGTGAGCCAGCATCGAGAATCTGGGCATATTTAGGAGTTCTTCAGGTCTAAAATTAGGAGCATTAATTTTAGACTCTGCAGAAACCCTGTAAATTGTTTTATAGCATCTACCCAGATGGGGTCTTAAAACTGTTGCAGACACAATTTTCAGCCACTTTGGTTGCATACATCATAATTTTTCCCTCTTCTCTCTATCAAATTAATCTTTAATAAAACTGAAAAATGTAGTATCAGTCATGATTTTTGAAAATAAAAATAAAATTCGCTCAAATTAATTAATCTCAACCAACACCCTGAAATCAAGATGAAAAAGGTTTCTCAATAAAACTTCATGAAATTTCAGTAACTTCCCAGGAATTTTGTGAGATGGATTTCACTGAATGTCAACTTCTTCCTTCTCTGTCTCTTCTACCTGAAATAACACATTTATACACTCACAGGTGGAGTTGTTAGCTGTGTCATAGCGTATTCCTTTGTGTCAGCTTTACAGCCATGGGGGTCAAGAGTGTGAGCTGATTAGTGCTTGTCACAAGACCTGTCTCACATTACACACACTCTCGGGGCGAGAGGTTCACTTCAGCTCTCTGCAGATAGCTGTCAATCTTACTCAGTCTGGATGTGCCTTCGGTCATTTCATAGAGGCTGCAGGAATTCCTCTGAGCACATTTTATGATCTTCATAAAAACTACATTTAATTTATTCTCTGACATTGTGTGGCTTAGGGTTAAAAGACTTAAAGCAGTTCTATATGTTTTAACACTTTTTGTAGCTTTTAGGATGAGAAAAGTGGATGGTTAAGTAACCGTTTTAAATGTGGACATATTTTTAGGAGTGTCTTTCATGTTGTGCGATTATAAGTCGTTCTTTTTTAATTAAATTTAGAAAAAAATATTTCCCCATTTGTCTGCTGATGTCATCTTTAAAACTCTTTAAATGCTAGTTTGAGAAGATGATGTGACTAAAATACATTGTCCTGAATCCTAAAACTCTCTTTAAAACTTCTTGAATCTCTTTATTGTTCCCCTCCGTACACAGAGAATCAAGGTGCATGAGCCTTAGTTGTGTTTTTTTGTGTGGAACCCAAAGAGATGGGCTCCACACATCTCTTTCATCTTCCGTCTGGTCAGAGGGAAGATAAAGAGGACACACCAAGGACTACCATGATGCAACACGGGCCTCACTTTCTGAGCCCTGCAAACATCAGCAGGGCCTGCAGGCTGAATTGACCCCTGAACCCCTTCTGAAATGTCCCGATGCCCCCTTCCTCTCTGGTTCTCTCTCTCTCTGGTCTTTTCCCACCTCCGTCTCCCCTTAAATGCAACTCCCCAACGCTTTCATGCAGAAGCACCAGTGAGTGCGGCGCAGCCAAATGGCCTGCCCTCTGCTTCATATTGCTGGTGGTCAGGTTTTGTTTTTTTGTCTTTTACGGTTTGACTTTCATTCACAAAGTCCAGGAGGACTCGGATAGCCCAGGGACAGACACACACACACATGCACACCCCCACATATGTACACTTGCACCAAGCTGAAGAGTTTCACTCTGAAACCTCGGGCATCTTCTCCAGCTTCTGTCAGAGCCATGATGTCATTATTAGGAGACACAATGCCTCTTCATCATCCCCTATTCACACAGTCTCTCTCACACACTCACCCTTACCACAGAACAGACAAACACACACACACAAGCTTCATGGTCAAACACATCAGGACCAGCAAAGAGCTAGACACAGGTGAACAGTGGCGTGAAAAAGGTAAAAACAAGCGCAGGTACATTGACCTTTTAGATTCACTATTTCCTATCAGTGAGTCTTTGTTAATTTGAAGGAAGCATGTAGGCAAGATAAGTCCCAAAGACATGAAGAGGCCCTGTAATACTTTTAAAGTCTTTATATAAACAGACACAACTTAATGTCATATAAACATTTATGCATTTTATAAGTGAATCCCTCAGGGAACTGAAAACTATCTAATTAAATCAATGGACTTCGGAGTAAAATAGGCCTTTCATTTAAGTATTGTGTGATGGTCTTAACTGAGTTTGTAAGACCTTCTGACATAAATAAATAAAAATGTTTTAAGGAGAACACGGAACATGCCACTATAATTGATTTAAAGCTACAGTCGTTTGTAGCAAAAAATATATAGTTTTATAATAAATATATTTTGAGCTGAATTGTGCAACTATGACAAATTAATTTAATTTCTTGTACTTTACAGGTCAATATTTTACAATTATTTTTTTTTATTTTTGCCATGCTCTTTGTTATATTAATCTATCCATTAAACCCCATTTAAAAATACATTGAGATTTACTGTTGTAATCTCACAAAATGTGGAAAAGATCAAGGGGTGTTAACACTTTTGCACATCTCTACAACACTTATATTAAACCATAATATGACCAGTGATCCTGCTATACATTATAAAGAAGACGTAATATCAAAATCTAAGAAAATATACAAATGTTCGCTCTGGTGCAACAACATTGACTGAGCGGATTTGGCCCTACAACTCTAGAGAGCTTTCAAATATGTTTAAAAACTATTCCCAGTTAATGATAAGTAAGGTCTCGGGAGGTAAAAATAAAGGTCTAACTAAATCTCCTCCTGGTCTGACTTTAATTAACTGCTGTTATTCTACGTGTTAACGTGGGTCCACTGCTCTTCTGCCTTAAGGCTGTGTCACGTTTTAATCTGATCAGATGGCACAAAGCAGCTCTGTCTCTTGACTTAGCTCCTTTTATTGGATGGAACATGTAAAGCACTCCTCTTGTAATAAGGTTACCATGCTAAATACTTCATCTGTCAGCTTACAATCCATTTCTCATTGCTGTTTTAGCCACAGATTAACTATAAATTGATCATAATGTCTGAGTGATCTTTGGAACAGATCACCCAGTTCGTCCCTCCTCCTGCAGTGGTCCTTCGTTAGCTGTATGGAGTCTGAATGTGATCTGATCTTTGCCTCAAGACAATTCGGCAGGTTCACTGATAGGCCACTTGAGAGTTGTTTCTTTTGTAAGGCAATAGTGAACTAGTCTCTAAAGTTTGTGAAAAAGCCCTGAATAAAACTTTTTCCAGTCATGCAGTTGGAAATCTGTTAGATTGAGAATAATAGTATTTCTAGGTACGATTTACTGCTTTTTTGTCTGAATAATAATTTTGTTTTCACAAGTGCTTTATACAGAAACCTAATTGTTTCTGATGAGTGATTAAATAAACCTCCAAATTAAATTGATGCAATTAAAATATAACACATAAATTGATATGTAGAAGGAAATACGTCACTTTGGCCACAATTCAGACAAATGTCAAGGCCCAGATGATGTCTGTTAATCCTACAGTGTCACAGATAGTAATGAGAAATCTGCTTTTTTTTTATCACACAAGGGATATGGCAGCCCAACCAGAAAAGATAATATAGACCTTATTATTCGAAAGTTTCCTGAAATAATTGTGTATTTTTGCTTTGGTTTGCATTTCTGTGTGTAGCATGTGTTGCAAAAGTACTCAGCCTTTTAACCCAGTTTCTCCCACTATGACCACTATTGTCAATGGACTTTATGTGACAGTACATAATGTTCTCATGGTAGGAGGAATCATGGGTTTCAGAGCAATTTACTTAAACATATCTGAATTTATTTTAGAAGTGTAGCTGGAATAGTCATTGTTGCAAGGTTAGAGATGATTGGAACATGATGGAGCACAATGTAGGCAATTTTGGAAGAAAACCTGTTAGAGGATGTAAAAAACTAGAGACTTTAAAGGAGGTTCAATTAACCTAGAGCTGGAGCTAATTTAAAAAAAAGATTGGGTAAAAATTTTGTTATATTAAAGTGGTTGAACAACACTTACAGCAGACCTTTACAGTAAAAGGTGGTGGTACAAAGCATTGTCGCTGGGGAGACTCTTTTATTCCACACACTTTTGGTTTTTGTGTTGGTGTATTATATACAGTACAAATAAAATCTAAAAACAAATTCTTGGGGTATTTTTAATGTACTTTCTTCTTAGAATGACATAAAGACAGGAAACAGTAGCTGTTTAAGTCTGGACTAAATGCCTGTCAACCCTTGGCGATCTCTCAATGTGCTTCAAGTCATATTACGAAGGGTGTCTTACTGCATAAAATTGCCTCTTTATACCTCAACTTGAAGTGCCAGTTATTTTCCCTGCTCTGAGCAATGTTCTACCTCACCTTCCCCGCCACATTGGATTTAAGGGTCTCTTTATTTAACCCACATGCCTGTGTGTGAGTCATGCTAGAAGAGGCTCAGATGGTAAAGGAGTCCCAACCGGGGCCCAAAAGATGTGTCACTAGTAATACCTCCCCGCAGGCCTGAGGTGTCTCCTTTTGTTGTGCTCTTGGCCCCAATGATTTGTGTGGAAAGGCAGTGCAGCGCGGCTCAGGCATGCCGTTAGCGGCTCACTAACATAGCATTAGCACTGCGGTCATCTCAGTGGGTCCTTGCTGTCTCGAATATTTCCTCACGCTTGACTACAGCCCACCTTCTGTGGCTTCACACCACTTGTTTGCCACATACCCCCTCTGTCATAAGATCACCCTCCTCTCACTAATTTCCTACGATCATGTCTCCTTGATATACCCCTCCCTACTTACTTTTGCGCTTTACCAGAGGATGCCACCAGATCCCTTTCTCCTCTCAGTGTGCTTGGGGTTGCCAATTGCAACCTGGGGGGCAATGCTTGTTAAGGAGGAGACATTGCTGGGAATGCAACTCAAACGCTGTGCTTGGAGCTATACTTTGGACGCTTATCTGTCTGTTCCTCCAAGGGGCAAGTCTTCCTGGCAATGATACACATTCTCTTGCTGGATTCACACAGAGACACACACACAGTTCAAGTTAAAGTACCAGCCAGATGACATCTCAGTCACCCTGAGGGGAAAGAGCAAAGGAGGATATTTAGAGGGGGTGGCGAGGGTGGTTGGGGTGAGAAAAGGGACAGCAGATTAAGGTAGATGACGTCTCACAGATTTATACACTGGGGGCATTAGGTGGAAAAGAGGGGAAAACAGAGGGGTTTGAGAAACCGGGATAGGAGAAGGCACAAGGGGGAAGAAGAGATTAACCAAAGAAGGAACCAGGTGGGGTGCCTTCATCTGCCTGAGGCTAGAAAGAAGTGGTAGTACGTCAGTGATGAGTGACAGGGGCAAAGAGGAATATAGACCAGCTTTGGGACACGAAGAACTGAGGCCGCAGAGTTTAATGGACGTCACGATTTCACGGCGTCTAAGGTAAAAGTAGAGAGCAACATCTGACAGTGAGGTGGGAAGAGGGTAGAAGGGGGGTGCAGAGTGAGGTTAAGCAGGGCAGAGAGCGGTGTTCTTGAGGGGGTGTGGAGGATCCTTGGAGTCCTGGCACCTTATGGCATGGCCTGCAGTCAAACAGATGCTGCAGGCCTTGCCAGCCTTGAGCAGGGCACAAATGAGACCATTAGTAGCACAGGAGGAACGTGCCTTGTCTTACAGAGCAGTGAGGGAGCATGTGTGTGCGTGTAGACCTGTCTTTCAAAGAAAAAAAGAACATGATCTGTTTGTTGATAATATGCTAATGCATCCAATTTTCTTCAGTTAATTTAATTTTACTCAAAGTGGAAATTGTGATGTCCTGGCTCCCAACTGCCAACAACTTTTAGAAGGTTCTTGCTCACTGAGTAAACATATACAGTGACTAGGAATTTATTGATATCCACTTTTTCACATTTTTGTAATGTTATTAATAAAATTCTATGTATTTTGCTGGAACCTTGTATTAGAATGCTGCATTCCACTTCTATTAAGTGAATTAATGGAAGGAGAATTATAAGTGGTTTTCAAAACTGTTTTACAAGTAGAACAATTAAATGGGTGGTGTTCCCTGTTATTTGGCTCTCCTGAGTAAGTACTGAGTAAGCAAAATAGATCAGGTTGGTTTGAAAAAGTTGCTGAACATAAATTTTCACTTTGACAGATTCAAAATTGGACTTAGGTCTAGACTTTAACTGGGTCATTCTAATATATGAATATGCTTTGATCTAAACCACTGCACTGTAGCTCAGACTGTAAGCCTGAGAAGCTGAGTTCTGGTCTTAAGCCTGCTGAAAGGTGACTTTTCACCCCCTCTCTCTTCTCACAGCGTAATATTTTCAGTGAAAATTGTGTGCTAATTGCTAAACTGTTTTAAAGAAGACTGAGTGAACAGGACAACCTTTAATCATAACAAGTCTATCATATGACTTTGTCTTCATTTTGCTGTTTGTGCACTAATGTTTTAAAAAATATATGCTAGGGCTGTATTTTATAAATGGCAGTTGGTTGCACTGGACTTTATTAGGGGTATCAGAGTAAATGGGAGCTTAACACAAATGCATTCATATTTACAAATCATATATCGTTAAAGTTCGTATTCAAATTATGAGCTACTTTTTCATGGTTAATCAGCTAAAAACTCCATAAATATCTTGAAATGTATGATTTAACAAAACAAAATGTGTAAAAGTTCAAGGGGTATGAACACTTTTGCAAGGCACATACTGTTAAATAAATATACCTTAGTCCATCCCATCTAGATTTTCACATCTTTCCAAATGCTTGAAGGAGGTAGTAAAACCAGAAAAAAAGGATCCTGAAGAATCTACGCCTCTGTTTTGGAAAATACTGACTCTAGTGGGTGGAAGCATGAAGTAAGTGGAAGAAGAGCAGCACCAACTCTCTCCTCACTGTCTATTTTCTCTCTTCCATTTCTATTTTTTCAAGTGTAAGTGATAATATCCCCCCCTTTTTCTACCTCTCACTGGCTTGAGTGATTTTGCTAAGGCGGTGTGTTCAAGTGTGTGTGTATGTGTGTGTGAGCGTCTCGCATTAGCCTTTTTCCATTAAAGCAATTTCGCCACCCATTGTATTCCTGAAGAGGACCTGGGAAGTCACTAATGGTGCCTTGCGTCCACCCTTGTACGTTAGCACACACACCGGCAGCGCACGCACACAGCAGAACATCTCAAAACGTGTGCTATCATCACCTGTCGCCTGATTGCTGTAAAACACACACATTAGCATAGAATGAGACACATTATCACTCCTGATTATGGGACGCTAAGAGGTTTCACAGGGAAAAAAAAGACCTCACACCTTTTCTCCACAATGCCCGCTGCTAGTGAGATAAATGCATGTTGTCCAACATCTCTGATGCTGCTGAAACAGCCTGAAGACTCTGCTGATGGATTTAATGGCCTCTTGTTGTTCATGTTCATAACTGCTCAGATTTGTCATGTCAATACTAATTTTTTCAGATCCAGACAGTGCCGTGATCCAGCTGCCACTATGAAAAACATGTACTTTGTATGTTTTTGGCTGTGTTGAAAGTGGAGAGAAAAGTACCTGGTTGGTGGTGATTTCAATAGGTATTTTAGTGGGATCAAATCAAAGCAGAGACAGAGAAGGCCCAGACATAATGAACAAATCTGCTGTAAAAAAAGATGGTACATGTCCAGCAGGTGGCCTCCTCTTCTCCAGCTTTATGAGTGCAGAAAGTGTTGGCTATCCTGTCCTAAGTGGATTATTTAGGTATTCAAAGTAAGATAAACATTTCGGCAAACCAAGAAATCATCTGCATAGAATGTGACAGTGGCTCACCTCGTCAAACTCCACAATTTATTGAGTCTGGTCAAGATTTATTTCCATTTGTGAAAATGGAGTACTGCATGTGCACATGATATGCTAATTCATTTTATAGCAGTGTCACAGAATCTGAATTTATTTATTGTGGCAGTCAGAATGGCTACTCTATCATATCTAATGCTTTGTTGGCATCAAGAGAGATGGTGATGCTCTGTTACATTTGGTGAGATCTGCATCCGAGACAGAGAATTTTGCTAGCTATACTTGCGAAATGTCTAAACCAAAGCAGAGAAAGTGGGAATATAGAAATAAAATCTCTTGTCATGAAGGGCAGCGTATGTGGGACCTTTGCTTCACCATCTTTATGAGTACAGGATGTGTTGTTCTTGAATGGGACTTCTTGAAATAGTTTTTATTTTTGTGGAAAGCATGGAATAGAGACTATTGGCTTGGCTAGGCAATATTATCTGCATAGATGGTCAAATGATGACGTCAGTCTGATGCTCTTAGTGTTCAGGTAATCTCTTATGCCAAAGGCCCCAAGGCTAGATTGAAAAAGAAGGATGGCAGTCGTGATGAAATCTTCAATTCAGTCAAGTAGTGTTGGCTGTGACTTCATTACATTTTGAGAGAAGTAGGAAAATAGATTCTTACTCTGCCAGGTATAAACCAAGTGATTGTCTGTAAAGAGATGACACAAGTCTCTAAATTTCTGACTGATTACTTTCGTGTTGATGTGTTCCCTGATGCAGACGTTTTTCAACGTAACCTTACAATCTAAAGCTATACTGAAAAGATAGGGGGAGAATGGCAAACTTAGCAACTCAGGAATTGTTGTTTTATATAACAATGTTAGTCTGTTGGTGAGTATATAATATCTGTATACTTCCTACGAATGACTCTGTGTTTTAGGCATGAAATTAAGAATTGTTCATGCTGTCAATTTAAGTTCTTTGTGGACATCGAGAGAGAATATTGTCGCTCTCTTACCTATGTGTTACTCTGCTTATAAAGCATTTAGAATTTTAGGGATATTTCTAGTATTTTAGTGGGATTGAATTAAGACAGAGACAGAGCAGACACTGTCATAAATAAATATATCAATAGAGATGAAAAACACCACAACTAGACAGCCTCTTACTCCTTTTCTTAATGAGTACAGGAAGTGCTCTCTCTATCTTATATAGAAGATTGGATAGATGGTGTGTGGAAGTGTTTGAAGAAATTATGTATAGACATCCTTCACTCAACTAGTAGATCACCTTGACAATCTCTGCAATTCTGGGTAATTGATCTAGATTTACTTGCAATTCTTAGACTAAGTGAGCAGGCTTGTTAATAAAAGTGTTCCGTAATCCATGTTTTGTGGGGCAGTTAGAAATGACCATCCTATCATACCAAGTGCCTAAAGAACATTCAAAGAATATTAATGCTCTTTTGCCTTTGATGTTGTCTGCTTGTAAAATGGTAAGAATTTTGTAAATGTCTGAAGTATTTAAGTTAGATTACATCAAAGCAGAGAGGCAGCGGACATAGACTAAAGAGCAATCGCCTGAAGAGGTGACTGTGCACGGTGAACAGGTGGCGTCCTCTTCCCCATCTTGATGAGTTCAGGATGTGTTGGCCATGTACAGCGGAGGTGGGAGACACTTGTTTGCAGCAGAGGTCATCTCTTTCTGTTTTATGCACTGTTTTCTTAACTTCAGAGTATCTAAAGAGGTCCTGTCATGTTTGACAACCTACACTTAGTTCATGGGTCAAAGGTGAAAAGGAGGAAGGAGGGATGATGTTGGCTTCTATTTTCTTTTGTCTTTCCGGTATTTTTTCAGACTGGAAATGAGGAAAAGTCTTGTCTGCATCCCGATTTAGCCAGGAAAGGTCACAAGGTAATGGGTGGGGGGAGACTGAGATGGGAATTCCCTTGCGTTTGAGTTTAGTTTAACTTGTGAAGAAAGGGGACTTTCCTGGCTGGCAGCAGATTTATGTCTGCAGAGACTGAACTTCATGATGTTAAAATAGAACCAGTGCTTTGTTAAAGAAGGCCTCTGGCTCATTTGGTCTCTTAGCACAGCCTTTACTGAAATATATTTATGTACTTTGTCATCAAGGTTTAATGTAAACATTGCATTTCACATGAAGGCTCTGTTTAAGATGCTTTTAAGTTTAAGGCTTTTGTTTTTGGTATAAAACTATGTATTAAAAATCAGACAATCGTTATTAAGTACTCTTGCTCAATTTTTTGATAAAAAAAATCAGATGCATATTTCACTTTAAGTTGAAAGAAGGCACAGTAGAGAGGCAAAAATATTTATAGGAAGACAATTACATTATGTAATATTGTTACATACAATAAATAATTTTGCTGTTTGGAAATGATTCTGATTGTAAGAATAATATCTTGATTCAAATATCCTTTCACATGTTTCTGAAAAAAGTTTTCAGAAATTTTGGACAATCCCTCCTAACAAAACTGGTGCAACTGAGTCAACTTTGTTGACTAACCTGCTCACACACACCCTTTCAGCTTTGCCCAGTCATTTTTCCCATATACCGTTGAGATTAGGGCATTCTGCTTTATCTTACATCCCTACTTCTGCATATCAATTCCTCACAATAACATCTCGTGAGAGCATCATCCTCCTGTAGTAGGTCTCCCTCCCATCATGATGCAACTGTTACCTTGTTTCACAGTTGATAGTGTTCTTGAGCTTACAATAACACTATCAACTGTTATTGTAACAGTTGATAGTGTTACAATAACACTATCAACTGAAAGGAAGATGGGAAGCTTAACTTCCCATCTTCCTCCAAATGTAACAACTGCCTTCATAGCCCATTGGTAACATTTGACCACAAGACAAAATCTATAGTATTTCTTCCTGAGTGCATCTGCAAACTGTAACCTGGCTTTCATGTATATTTTTAAATTATGACTTCTATCTCACAGATTGACCTTTTAGCCCCTTCAGTTAAAACTAATAACATCCTCTTAACATCTTCAGACAGAATCTTTGCAAGGCCTTTAGCTCTTATTTTATTTATTCTTTAAATTCTGGAAACTCTTTTCAGTCATTTCATATACTCCAGTTGTTAAAACAAAAATATCCTAGAAACCCTCTATATAGACGGTCATGGTTAGAACATTTTACAGTTTTGAGGAATAAAATCAATGGAAACTGGTGGATTAAACCATGAACACAATGTTGAGGAATTTTAAAAGCTAACACAAAGAGAGTTCAGATTTCTTTGGCATTAAGTGTCTTCATTTTCCAACCTGTCACCCAGCACACACACATGTTCACGCACACACACTTGCGGAGGTCTGTGATAATGACATAATTGTCCTAGAGCACACAACCATGCAAATGGGGAAGATGGTTTGTGTTGCCATCTGTAGGTCTCTGCCATCTATTTCCATTATTCTAATGCACTGCTACTTATGACCTGCTTTTACACGATTAGCAGTTAGCTAGAGAGAGGCGGTAAGCAGAGAGATGATCGGAGACAGATGGAATGTGTGGTGTTTGAGAGAACCATTTTCCCATCCGTAGTTGTCCAGGTTTAAAAAAAAGTACCACAAAGGTCTAACTTTTTTTGTGCCTGACATCTTTATTTTTCATCTCAGAGCAAAGTTGGAGCAAGTGAAGAAAAAGGTTAAACTACTCTTGTCTGTCCACATCTCTGATTCTGTCCTCTCCTCTATATTCTTCTCAGCATCTCTTCATCCCTCCATATTTTCAGTGTGTTTGCGTGTGTGTATGTGTGTTTGATCTTGAGAGAATGGGCTGTTGATTCTGGTCTGTTCCTTGGCTCCCCATCTCGTGGTCTTGGCCCAGGTCTGATCCCTGTGATTGGATCGGAGGGCTTTTGTGGTGGCTGATGGGACAAAATTAAGCCAAGTGGCACACAGCGAGCACGCTCCGTGGCGGGCAGATGGACGGAAAGCGAAAGAGCTGTGATTTCTCATTGTGTCCCACCATCTTTTTGGGTGTGTGTGATATCCCCAGAGCACATCTTCCGTCCAAGAGCTCTGTTCTCAAATCAGTGGCCACCGCTTCCTGAGTCCAGGGACACGCCTCTCCAAGATTTCATCTCCGTATCGGGCCACAACTGGGTTGTAAGCAGCTTAGTGAAGAATAATGTAGGGCAAGATATGGCTGCTCAGTTTTTGTTCAAGGCTCTGTCGACTCTTTCAGAACTGCAACTGATTCCAGAGAATTTCAGAACTATATAATTAAATATCCCATTTCACTACATAGGTTTAAGCTTCGCATTTGTAGTTGGATTTATTATTTATAAGTATTTGTTCTCTTTGAACTGAAAAATTAGGTGTCTGTTAATTTTGTAAATCTCAACAAGAAACTTTTATGTTCTTTGATCCTGTCTTGTGTACACATATATATATATATATATTTGGATATTTTTGTGACCAAATTTTTTTTTTTACATTTGTCTAAAACAGAAGAAACAATTATAAACAATTGATCTTTTTTCTTTTTACAAATGGAGATCTCAATAGTGTGGCATGCATTAGTATTAAGCTTCATGGAACCATTTCACCTGTGATTGCTACATCAGTCCTTTCAGATACAAGCTTCACACATTTAAAGATGGACATTTTCTGCTTTGTAAAATAGTTCAATCTGGATGGAGGGCATGAAGAATATGAAGAAAAATTTTCAAGTCTTGCCAGAGATTCTCAACTGGATGTCGGCCTGGACTTGGATTGGACAAATTGGCACCTGGATATGTTTTACTCTACAACATTCCCTCTCCATCAACTCTGACCAGCTTCCCTGTCCCTGGAAAAGAAGATAATTCCCACACCATAGCATTACCACTACCATGTTTCACTGTGGGGGTCACATGTTCAGGATGTGCGCTGATGATGGATTGAACAGCGCTCTGAAAGATGTCTAAAGCTTCAGATAATATTCTCTACAACTTTGTCTGTGTTCCTTGTTCTCATGATGCAGTTAGTTAAGTAATATTATCAAAAATATTGGAATTGGTTTCTTGGGAATTTATGCGATTGCATTGGAGTAATGGAGGCAAAATACAAATGCATGTCATACTTATTAGGTTTTTATTTATAAAAATGTTGAAAGCAATTTATAATTTTTCTTTGACTTGAATTTTGCTGAATCCAAACCCACATTCAATGCAATGGATTTTATTTTGCCCAAATAAAATCCATTGCAATGTGCAGCTGTAATTTGAAAGAATGTGGAAAAATTCAAGAGGTATGAATACTTTTTCAAGGCACTGACGTTATGGGATTTGCGTTCTAGAAAATGTACCCAGCTGATAATAACAAACTCATATGCTCTTGAGATTTACAAAGTTAACAGATGCTCATATTGTCTGTTTAAACATTTCCCAAACCCGATTACAAACATAGAGGGGTTAAATGACTGAGGCGGTAATAGTTTCCACCGATAATATTTAACCTCTTCCCTCTAACAGCACCCCTGCTGCCCAGCCCCTGCAGCTTAGCCTCAATGAGATTTACACCACGAAGTGTGTGTAGAGTAATATGATTCATTCCATTTTACTATGCGTGTATACATGTGAGTGAGTGAGTGTGTTTTGGGGAATTTTCCGATTAGAGCAGATTACTTACACCGATGTTAAAACAGGAATTAGTTCCCAATAAGAACTGCTTATAGGGCCATAAAACATCAAGGATAATCATTAGGCCAAGAGTAAAATCACACATTTCATCACGTAAACATGTATTTTCTGCAGTACTCATGAAAAAATACCTCCATCATGAGGATTTTCAGGCTTTCCATCCTAAAAAAATTTGAAAACTGGGTTGTCAGTAATTTGGAGCACTGTAAAATACCGAAAACTTACTCTCCCGGAAGTTTGGATCATTGCATGCTTTTGCAGGAGGAAGAGACAGAAAAAGGTGACTATCAATGGCAACAGAGCTAACATGGCATCACCAGTAAAGGGCTGAGTGATCTACTTAGAAGGGTGATGGCAGGGCTGACCAGCAGCAGCCAGATAGATGCCTTAGCAGGCTGGCACAGTCCCAGACAACCCCTTTAAATCTGCTACTATGGCTAATCTCTAATCTGGAGATTTACTCTATCTGTTCCCTCTCTGTTTCTCTTTCTTTCTGTTTCCACGCCTCCAAATCTAAAAATGGAGCAATCTGTGAATATTTCAAAAATGCATTTATCCGTCCCCCTGAAATGTGTTATTAAAGACCATCTAATTCCCTGTACATCTCTCAGCTCTTTTAGCCCCACCCCAACAGACTCACACACACCCACACACACAACCAGTGTTTTGCAGATGGCCACATAATGCACAATCAGCCAAACAAGACGGCTGATTTTGGGGAGGAATGTTGGACTCCCTTGCCTTTGGAGGGCATCCTTGGTGGACATCGCAAGCTAGAGACCATTACAAAGCTGGATGCAGCATGCCAGCACCAGCCACAACCAATCCCAAATCATCTTCTAACTGAACCAGGTTTGAGTCCAGGACTGCAGCAAGGATAAGCTTCCCTGCTTGAGACACAAACAAATTAAAATGTTTTTCACTTAGTGAACTGAATTAGTGAAATAAATTAACTTTCCAACACTATACAAAATTATTGAATGGAAATATAAACACCTAATAATGAATAAATAATCTATGTAATCTGAGTGGGAATACAGTTGTTTCGTGAAGGCCTCATAGAATATTCATCATCTGAGAATATAAAGAGGGTAACACATATGCAAGCCTACCAAGACAGTAATCAGAGAAACAGCCAAGATGTCTATGGTAACACTCAAACCATTGACTCTATTTGTTCTGCATGCCACAGATGTGCTCTTTGTGGAAAAATGGCGAGAATAATGCTGTTGAAATAAAGCCATAAGAAGTCACTTTTAAAGTTCCCCACAAGCCATGTAGGGGACACATTAAAAACTAGGGCAAAGTTCACTTTAATAAACTTTCTGGCCTACATGCAAACCAGCGTTAGAACATTAACATTGCACATAATCCTTAACACATCTTTACTGTTCTGAAACCTAAAGGTGAAAACATCATGCTGTGCTGGGACAGGGAAGCTGGTCAAACTTGATGGGAAGATGGATGGAGATAAATGTGTAAGAGGCTACAAAAGACTTGAGCGCAGGACATAGGTTAATCTTCCAGGAGGAACACAAACATTTTGATGTGTTACAATGGCCCAGACACAGGCCAAACCTACAGTAGATTATTTTGTGAATCTGCATCAATACATAAAAGGTCATGTTCAGGGATCCTGATCATCCAGTCAGACAGAGATTGAGGTAATTTGCTGAGAATAAGGGGAAAATATATGCAAAGCTACCAATGAAATACCTCCAAAGCATTGCAGTGAAGTGGCAGGTATTTATTTAATGGGGCTGAATATAAATCCATTCCAAATATTGTTTTTTTTTTTTGTAAAAAGAATAAAAGCCATGTACAGTTTACTGTTGGCCTATCACATAAATCCCCATAAAATACCCAGAGGTTTGTTGTTGCGTGACAAAGTGTGTAAAAGTTAAAAGGGTTTTGGAAGGCACTGTTGTTGGATCACAGAAAGACACACTGTGTCCCATCAATTATCTGCATGATTACTTCACCATGCATCAGATAAAATGAGAAAACATTCCTCTTTCACAGCGTTAATAATAAAACTATTAATAAATATTGCACTGATTTGGTTTGAATACATTTTAGAGCCATTCACTGCTAATAAAATCATCTTCCTCCCCAATGAATTCATCACATGGCAGTCTTGAAACTTGCATGATGAAGACATGATGTGCGATATTAATTAGGAGGTAGACAAAGACCTGCTGTTTAACATGGAAATTTATGCAGTCCCTTGTGTTTTCCATGCAGCCAAATTCTTGCGTTTTCTTTTATATAGCATGCTCTGGGTCTGGTCTTGATCACTTTATTTTCATTGTCCCTCCACTGAGTATCTGCAGCGTTCAATGACACTGATGTGGTGCAGGTCAAGAGAGGAAGGGTCCTTCCTAATACATATCTTCTTCTGAGCTGTTCTCTATCAGTGCTGCCAAAATAACAATGCCTCCCCCCCTCTCTTGTTCCCGCTTCTTCATACTTAGACCCTCTCAGCAATTATGCCCAATCACAGGGCCTCAATAGGAAGCAACCAGGGCTTGTTTGTGCCTCTGTGGTCATTAAGAGGGAGGCGAAGAAAGGAATTAATGACTTAATTGAGGAGGAGAGAAAAAGGGGGAAATCACACAGACTCTGGGAGAGTATGAATGGGGCGCCTGGAACGCTCCTGGAGCAAGGGATTGTGGGATTGCTGAAGTGTGTCAAGATTTTGGTTGTCCTCCAGAGCAGATGGTGGCTTGTCGTTCGCATACCATCTATTCTCCTCTTTGTCAACCAAGAGCGGCGTCTTTTGTCACCCCCCCCCCACCCCACCTCAGAAAAGTTCATGCAGAGAAACAAAAATGGAGTGGAAAAAATGATAAAAACACACAACACAACAAGACTGAAACATCTTTTCCCCCTCCCTGCTGAAAGTTTTGACCAAATCAAAAAGGATGTTGTTGTCTCAAGTGTGGCAGTGCCAGGCTTGGCGCATTGCTATTCATTCCTGTCTAATGTGGCAGTGCCTCCCCACTGCCAAGCCTCCACTCCTGCTCCACAGACACCTGATTACTGTGGATAAACACACAGGAGGAGATCCCCCCCTCCTCCTCCACCCCCACCACAAAGCCTCCTCCTCTGCACCTCCCTCCCCACCAACTGAGACTTAGGAGATACGCTACCTCCAGGAAATTCTGGCTCGACCCACTCTTGCAATTACTCCTCCTGTCCAAGATTTCAAATGGATAAAGTAATCAAGAGGAAGCTGAAAACAGAGTGCAGACTTACTGTTTTTGTCTGCTGAAGAGAAAACATCTACTATTGGATGGGCAAAGCAAAGTTAGGCTTCGGGGTCGGCAAGCTGACGATGGCAGGCTTTAATTGTCTCTTCTCTTTCATGTGTCCGGCTTCCTGGAAGCATTCCTTCTGTATTGAAAACACAACAGAGGCCCGTTTAGAGAGCGGCTTGCACCTTTTGCAGGGCTGAATAATTAATGCGTGCTAATGTTAACAATGTATTAGTTATTCAAATGTAATCCTTTTAGACAACAGAGCTGTTTACCCCCCATTACTCCCTCTGATCATCCAGTCCAGAAGGAAAGCCCATAAAGGGAAGAAAGGAAAGGAAGAGAGGAGACACCGGCCAAAACAACAAAGAAATGCTGCAGGATTAGCATGACAGAGAATACCAGGGCTTCACACATTAATACGCAACATGAACTATAGCCATAACCCTCTGGGGGCCCAATCCAATATGCATCTCCTCTACCTCCTTCTGTTTGTCTCCGTTCACACATCTCTGTGTTTTGGTCCTCTATCTCTTATGTCCTTCACCGTCTTCTTTCCCACCCCTCCGCCCTTTCTCAGTAGATGTCTGAAGGGCCCTTCAGTGCAGAGGAGATGAGGACTGGTCTCACTGGGGCAGAGGGCAGTATGTGTGTGTGGGAGGGGTGGTACAGAAGGAGAGGAAAGAACTGTCTCTCTGTCTGGAGGATGGAAGAATGATTAGGAGTCTGAATGTTGGGAAAAGAGGGCCTCCCATTGATATATTAAGGACCAGGTTGGCTCTACTTGAGAGCTATAGTGCTCTATCTCAGGAGGTGAGACTGGAGAGCCAGGTCATGCATTAGCATGTGTTTTGTTGTTGGCTTCACCAGCCCAGAGTCCTGAGTTAGGGGGGTATGTTACAAGCTGAATGATGTAAAAGAGGAAAAGTTCCACCATGTTGTCCATTGAGCAACATTTACACTGTTCAGCATTCAAAAAACTCTGACAAACATAAATATTGTCATAAACGTACTGTTTATTGCCGATGTTTGTCTCTATCTGATAGACTTTTGCTAAAATGAAAAAAAATCATTGTAAATAAAAGTTGAAGGGGTATGAGTGCAATAAGGTTTAAAAGAGGTACGAGTTTAACTTTCTCCCATTTTTCATCCTCTGTCTATTTTGTGTGGCTTTGATGTAGCAAACCAGCACAAAGTGTCACATTTTTGAGAAGTGGAGGCAAAATAATAATAAAAAAATGTGGAAATAAAAATCTGAAATTTTGTTGTTTGGGTGCGAAAGATTGGGTTGTAAATATATAATTACTAAAATAAAAAAAAAATACCATGGCAGAGGACAAACATCAATATATTTGGTAACGAATAAAATCTTAGCAGGGTCATAAACTTGATAATAAATCCACATCACTGACAGAACTGCAAAACAGAAAAGAAAATGAAAAGCTAATGGGTTCCGTTATGTAAAATCAACTTTTTAAGCTTAAGTTATAATGTTAATCCTTCATCTAAAACATACCTGGAGTGTTGCTTCGATTCTTTCATGTATCTTTGAGAAATCCTTGACTCTCCTGTGGCAACCATTTGGGTTTGGAAAAACACTTGGCCTCACAAAGAGCTCCCCATTTCCACAGAGCTGCTCCATGTAGCTGCAGTGTCCACCCAGATTTCTTTTCCACAGAGCACCACACCCTACAGCTTCCCCTCCTAGCCTCTCAAGACTAGTGGCAGCAGCAATTAGCAAACACCTTTTGGAAGTACAAGTCTGCTGAGTTTATCATACAAACTGCTTCTCAGTCCAACTCCATGGTTGTGGTTGTGACGACATACTGAAAGCAAAGTGTCAGAAAGAGTATGTGCTCCTTAAAGAAACAGAGGCCCAATTTCAAGACATCAAACTACATCAAATTTATTTTGTGCTATATAATATGAAGTAACATAGTTACTTGAAAATATATAATGCTGCCCCTTTTAAAAAAATAAACAGCAGTGCTAGACTATTTTTGCAGTCCAATATACAAATTAAAACAATCGCAAGTCCCCAATACTGTGCTTAATTGACAGATTTTAGGTTTGACAAAACGCCAACTGTTGCATGTTGTCTATTTTTTTCTCAACACATCTTGCAGGCATTAATTATCAAAAAAAAAGTTATTTTGACTTACAATTGATTTTTAATTGTGTTTCAGAGTTTAAGGACTGCAAAATAATCCTAAGTTATGACTACAGAACACCAGGCATTAATCCCAGCAAGATAGCTGCTCTGAGAAATTAAACACGTACGTTCAAATGTTTAAATGTTTTTTCAATAACTTCTACAATGCTCTACATATGTCATAAAGTTTAAGTTATCTGACAAAATCATTTGTTATATATTTACAAACAAAAAAAATCTGTATTTTATCTTCATGAGGGGAACTTTCTTCTCTCCTTTTCACATAAGCTTGTAAAATATGATAGAGGTAATGTATTTATAATCCATTGCAGTTATGCATATAAACAACGTTGATGTAACTTTGCTCTACTTTTAAACCGTAATCATTTCAGGTCACTGACAACAAAGTAATAACACAGCTTCTCTTAATTTTATGAAACAGCCTGGTTTCTGTCATTTATGATGATTTTGCTCTAATGGCTACTGAAAGCACAAGATTAGCATATTACATCAGAATGCATTTAATACCTGCTTAACAGTTGTTGAAGTTCGACAAACCTCACAACCTCTTAATTTATTAACTAAATGCCGACATAAGCTGTAAAGTTTTGTATTTTCTTGTTGGAAATTTGTAATTATCTTGGGTTTTACAGTTTTATTGCAATTAGGAATTATATCAAATTGTGAAGTAACAAGAAGATATTGGAAAGAAAAAAATATAAAACTAGTCATTGACAAAATAAGAAACTTTTTACCAAAAGCACTAACTTTATAATGCCTGCCTAAAGGCCATCTGCCTAATGTTTTACAGTTGATAAAAAAAAAAGGCTATTATTCAATATGGACCCAGCGCTTTATTTTATTGACTGAGTTCAATCTAGTTAACACCTCCTTTTGAACTAATCCTTACAGGGTCTCTTAAACATGTTCTTTCTCACATATCAGACACGTTGCTAAATTTACCTGAAGCGAGATCTTCAAGGTGGCTGGGTCTGCCAAATGTCTTTGAACCGCCCCTGAGTTCCTCCTGCTGACACAAAAAGATCAATGCGTCTGGGAAAGTGCAAGCCCAGCTGAGTTTATTCCACTCCTCTCCTCTTTCTCTTCATCAAAGTAGGACTTAAATGAGGTGCAATTAAGGTGTTTCCACAGTCACCATAAAACAAAACCCACATGATAGGAAAGCCATGGCTTCAACATTTACAATAATCTCCCACTAAGTTCACACATTGTCACTCAGCAGCAACAAGGTTAAAGATGTGAAGCTGACCTGTTAAAATAAAAAGTCGTTCTTGCCAATCATGACAGCAGTGAAATCCCACTAAGGGGCTCTGAAACAAAGCCATTTAAACATTGACAGCTACACCCCTCCACAATACCCTCTTTTTGATAGTAATATGAGTAATAGGGTCTTTTGTTTAATAATGAGAACTGCTATAGCGGATAGGGAATAATAATACATTGCTATTATAGTTTCATCTGTTGGGAACTAATGAGTGGCAATGTGTCGTGCAATATTCAGCGTGACACCAAAACGCACATGCTGCATGTCTGTAATTGTGGGGCTTCTGAAGTGGACGGCCACTTCGGTCAGGCGGAGAGAAACACAGAGGTCCTTGGAGGTATTGTCGGTGGTACAACAATGAATGAAATTTGGAGTATTAATCAAACACTGCCTGTATTCACCCTTTGATGAGGCTGTTTTCATACTAATTGAGAAAGAACTAATGATTAGGTTAATGAAATTGAGCTCTTTGGGAGTGATTCAAGAGGATGTGTTTGTGGTGGAGGTAGCGTGTTTTTGTGATGCAGTTCTGCCTGTTTGCAAAGGTTGTACAAGTTAAGACCCTAGCAAGTCTATCCTTGGTATTCTTATCATGAGTACTGTTATTTCTTCAGCTTTTTCTAAAATTTGTATCTACATGATTTTACGTATGCTACACTAGCAGATGATGAGTAAAGTTAAAGTTGTGTGATAGAAATAGCAAAGAAACATAGGTATGACATGAACAACAAAAAATTATTTCTCATGTTTCTTCTTCTTGTAACTCCCTGATTTCTGACTTTTACGGACTGTGTAGGAACCTGTTTGTAGCACAAAAGGCAAGAGATGTTTTTTTAGTGACTTCTAAACATGTACACTAGTGTTTTTAAAAATCTCCACTTTGCAAAGGGAATTAAAAATATCAGCAAATGTTGTTTGGATGCGAACAAGGCGAGCAAAGGTGCAAATGTTGTTTTGTAAAAAAAATTATTCCAGGATTGAAAGGACTTTCTCCTCAATTCTAAAGCTCTTGACTGGAGTGAAAATCCTGTTGCTCAGAAATCCTAGCTTTTTTCTTTTTTTTTTTTACAAATCAAAAGCAATAACTGAATGCAACTTTAAATATTTCAGAGCAGCTGGTTGAGCTTTCCGTGTCGCAGTGTTTCGAAGAACGATGAACAACTCCACAGCAAACTGTTAACTTTCTCCTATGCCCCAGCTTCCTGCCAACTTCAGCGACTCCAACCGCGAGTGCCAAAACACTGATTCACAAGCTGACAAAACTAGATGATGACAAAAAGCACATTCTTAACTCTAAACGCTGTGCCGATGCTTGAGATCAAATTTCTCTCCTTTGTGGGGTGGATGATAATGGCTGAAAACAAAGAAGCAGGGTGTAAAATGCTTCAGCTGAGCGTGATTACAGCTGTGGCCGTCATTAGGCAGCCTCTTTAATGTAATTGATGGAGTGGATTCTCATAGCAGACCTCAATAGACTGGGCAGGGTCTGCTCGTTTGTTTGGACTCATCTGCATTTGGTTTGTGTGTGTGCGCGTGTTTGCGGGCGTGTGTTTATGTGTGTATATAAGCATGAGGTAAAGCCAGAGTGTGCAATAATTATGACTTCACACTCTTCAGACACTTAGAGAAAAGAGCAAAACAAAGCACAGTAATCAGTGTATATGTGTGTGTGTTTGCACATTTTAAGTGCAAATGTGGCCGTATTGTGTGTGTGCTACACACCCATACATGCGTGTGCGTGTGTGTGTATGAGTAAGGGATAGAGAGACTGTTTGCATTTGCTCAAGGATCCTGACCCTTCAGAAATGACACGTTTTCTCTATCTACCCCATCCTTTCCCCACACATTAGGTGCTTACAAAAGACAGAGCACTAATGCATCATCTAATTGGCCTAGGCTCCTGCCTCTGCCTCTCCCTCCATCACTCTATTAGCTCAGTAATTACCCATATGCCTCGGCGAGGCGGGCGTCCAGATAATGGCCGCCTCAAGGGCCCTTGAGCGCGGCAGAGAGGGGCTGCAGTCTGTCGCAGCGGGAACAGAGCAAGCTCTCGAAACTATCCCAGCATCGCACTGGGAAAAAACACAATGGGGGGGAAGAAGTTTGGCAACAATGTCCTCCCAACCGAAAGCAACCCCCACCCCACAAAAGTTATGAGTGGAATGAGCAGTGGGAATATCAACTGGTGACGGGAATTTCTCTATGTGACATAATGCACACTTTTTACTTTAAAATGGAAGCAGGGAATTAACCAAAGCTTCCAGACCAAAGAATTCTACATCCCAAAATTTATAATCTTTACTTTGGCTGCTAGTCACAGAATATTGACCAGGATCTCTCAGTGTCACATTTCAAAACTAAAACACGTGCATTACAACACTTCTTTCATCCAATCCTAGCATTCAACAGACAGGAAACAGAGCAGGTGACCAACACAACCACGCAGAACGCAAAAAACAAGCACACAAACATCCACCCAGAAGGTCAATAATTGTTAAGGAACCTAACAAGATGGCTTGCAAAAACGGCTTGAGAATATCTATAGCCATGCTTTGCCATTCTATTTTTTGGACTTTAGCTAATATTAATCTATCTTCCCTGCACCCTAATGAGTGGTCAGCAACGTAATATGTTGATCATTCGGAAAGAAGAAAATCATGTATCAGTAATTAGTTCCTAGAACTTCTGATCAATAAAAGTAACGTCAGTGTCACTGTTCAAACACTGCAGGTGTACTACGAGTAAAATTTATTATCAAATAAGAAAGATAAACAAATGCACTGGTGAGGGTTTTATATTTTAAGTATTCAAAATCAAACCTAAATTACAAAATCTAACCTAAATCTAAAAAGATAAATCATCTTGAGTAGGTAGGAACCCTGTGTCCACCAAAGCAACACTCTCTTTCTCCTTATTATTCTCTAAATTACATTTTTGAGGCACAGTTGGACTATATTTATACTATTGTGGTTCTTTTTGTGTTTTTTTCTTCTAAATCACACTCTAAATCTAACATTTTTAAAAACAACAAACTTCCCAATCTTCAATCTTCATCCTCTTAATTAAAATCACATAATCTACAACAGAACAGAAGGAGTAATTTTCATTCCATCCCAAAGCAACACTTTCAAAAAGAGCACAACAAAGAGCTTCTTAAATAATTCCCAGGATCTGCTCAACATATAATGTGGATTACAGAGCTCTCTGCCTCTTTCACTCTCTTGCTCTCTCAATCTGGGATATGGTCTCATCCCTTCATCCTACCCAAGGCAGATTTTGGGACACTCAAGCTGACCAGGCAGCATTATCTGTTTAAAAAAAAAATCTGATAAGTATACAAATAAAGCATCCAGCAGTAATGCTAATATATGTCCTAAGAGGGTCTAAGGCTTCAGATCTGTGGACTTAATCTGGATTTTGGAGAGGTATCTTCCCTTCGTCGTTCAGAGATTTGTGAGATCGCTGTCAGCGTTGGGCTGGCTGAATTATCTTTGCGCATTGTGTTAATCTGTTGGCATGCAGATTGCCGTGGACTAAGGTTCAAGTGGGAAGGATTAGGGGAGATCTGAGCAAAGCTGATGCAGGCAGCCTTCTCAAAAATGATTCAAATGCTCAGGCACCTCTGAGATTTTTTTTCGTTTTTATTGCACACTGACCAACGGGACCACTGGAGCTCTGTCACATACACACTCACACAAATCGCCTTCATTTCACCCTCTCCATTCCAGATAATTCCCCTCTTGAAATCTCCCTTCAGACCAACCACTGTGAGAGCGGGACCTGAATTGCAAAAAGAAAAAAGAAAAAAAAAAACAGTGACCGTGCCCACTCCAAAAATCCCAAAACCTTTTAGAGCTACTTGACAGATAGAAATCCATCTGAAGAGGATATCTACCATCCATTACTTACAGACTAATGTCTAGTTTTAACTCAGTTGTATTTATTTACATCATAGAATCTAAATAAAGCATATTTCATGCCCACAAAGCCTTGCTGGTAATGCCTTATTAAGATGTGTGTAACGTAGAGCCAGAACAGTGATGAGGCTTCTAACTTTAACAGTACTGTACATTGTCAGTTCGATAAGTCGGCCCTTTGTGTCGGACTCTCCATGATTATCTCTGGAGAGTGATAAAATCACTTCAGGTAAATGAGTGATTGGACTGGAGGGCTGCTAAAGTACAACTTATCAGTCCTTCAGCAGCTTCTGTTTGCTAAATGGAGGCACAGAGTTGGGAGGATGAGGAGGCTGGAAGGGTCAGAGGGGTCCATATGGACCAGCAATTGGATGACTCTTGGAGGGACGAGCAACCAATCACGTTCTCTACTAATTCTTAACCTCAGAGGCCTGGAGATCCAGCAGAAGAGGCTTAATTTTGTTTCTACCAATCACTTGGCTTCAACAAAAGCTGATTGAACAATGCTAATCTCGCAACTTATTTTATTTGATATATTTCTTGATAAAAAAAAACAGAAGACAAATAACTGTCAGTTGCTTGTTTTAATGAATAACAACTTTTTTACAATTTTTTTTTTGTTTTACCTTAACATAATGAAATATCTTTAACGACAGTCATTACCAGTCATACGTAAACTAAGGTTGACCTCTTATATAAAATACAGATTTCAAAAAATCTAATTTATGCTTAAATTAAAGAGACGATATCTTCTACTCTTCCTAACATCATCACCAGATCCCCACCACTCTGCCTGAACTTTAAGATCTTGATCACAATGATCTATATCAGGTGTGGGTACAATAGACTGTGAAAGCCCATTCTACTGGTGAAATATATGGAACCTGAAATAATTGCCTCACAACTGTTGCATCCAAGCAATCTCTTGTGACTGCAATATTGCACACACACTCTGGTGAGGATGATTCAGCTCTGGTCCTGTTTTAATGTTGATAGTTTAATCATTTCTGCTGCTTGTGCTGGAGTCATATTTCTATGACTGTGTAACAATAAATGAATCAATAAAAAAGTGAAATTGCAAACGAGCCAAGTAGAGAAGCCAACTCTTTGCAATAGATGGGAAGAGGCAATAAGTTTAATCGCCACCGCAATTTATGTTGATGTGTGCATCATTCAGCCAGTGACAGACAGACTGGGATCAAAACGACTACATAAAACAAAGACTGGGAGCTCTTAAGGCTGCAGGTGTAACGGTGGAGGACTTGAAAGCAGGAGCGTCAGGAAAATTGTAGAGAGGGGAAACAAAGAAGCAGTATCTACATTAACTGGAATTGTGATCCATATTAAATTCTGCTTCAGGACCCAAACAATCTTTGGCTGGCTCTGAACCAGAGTCTTATCAAGACGTTTAGTATATAGAGCAGTTCAACTGTGATTCCTACACTTGTCTCTGTGCACTGCCAGTCAGCGGGCTGAAAGAATGCTCCTGAAAATGTTCTCAAATAAAAAGTATATTTGGTTGTTTGGAAACATTTTCACTTATAAAAAACATAAACCATCCTGACACAGGAACCAAAGAGACATCACCCATCACTCCTTTAAAGATAATCCTATTTAAGGGAAATATAATGGACAAGCTATAAGGCATCTCTTTCATCATCTGTGCAATAATCATGTTTGTATGCAAACTACTAAATTCCGTGAGTATTTATTACTTGCTTAATTGTACGTGTTGTATGGAAGCGGATTAAGACCACTGACAAAAAAATGTCAGAATTCTGACTTTGTTTTCTCAGAATTTCGATTTTATTCTCAGAATTCTGAGATCAAAGCCAGAATTCTGAGACTAAAGTTGTAATTCTTTTTTTCAGTGTCCTTAATCCTCTTCTGTAGTCTAAGCAACTACAGAAGAGTAGTTGCTTAGACTACAGAATTATTTATTTTGTTTAAATCTTTATGTTAAAACAATGAAGGTGTTGTATTTTTCCTTAAGGCGCTCCATTTTCTTGGAAAAAGTAGCACTTCCCTTAAAAAGTTTTCCATATAATTAATTTATTTCCTTTTCTTGAGTAAAATTATAAATGACTGATTATTTCATATGTACCTGCATCTACATTCCAGCTATGCTTTTTGATGCAGACAAAGAAATTAATTTGGGGACAAACCAAGACTCAGAAATACTGATCTGTGCAGTTTAATCTACCCATGTGTTCCATTACCCAATCCTGCTTTATTAGACACTGAATTTTCTTCATCTCTCTGCTTAAATTCATGGAGTTAATAAGTCTGTAATAAGGTAATTGCCTGGTCGGGGATGAAGGAAAAAAAAACATTTTAATTAAGGAGTAAGTGGCCTTTTTGTTGTCCTAAATTCATTTGTTCTCCGGTTTCCTTTAATTTACCTCCTAGACATGAAGACTTCAGGACGCAGTTGTTCATCTCGTTAATTAAAACAAGCAGGCAGAGGAAGTCGCTGCCTTATTTCTTACTCCTGGTTGTGATGCATGAGCAGACAGCATGGATACTAGTAAAACATGATTAGCAGTGGAGAGACGGACTACTTGATTTCTGTCTGATAAACCTAATCAGGTCAAGACCTGAATGTTAATTTAGCTCATTATTTCACCAACATTTTTTGTTTTGAAAAATGTTACATAACTAATTTCCTGCTTTTCGCAAAATGTTTTCCACCCAAAAAAAAAACAAAACAAAAAAAACGCATTTAGGGCTTAATGAAGAGACAAATCCATGTAAGTCTGGCAGAAGAGTTAAAAAGAAAGACAAAAGCTTGATTTGCATTAATGTCAAACAACAAAAGCAGGAGTATTCATAAAGGGAAGGATCTTATTAGCTGGAGAAAAGCAGAAAGAGCCAAACCATTTCTCAGCTGCTTAAGCTTGAGAATTACTCAACCTTTGGTGGCGGAGAAGAACAATGTGGCTTTTTAAAAACCATTCTTCAGAGGAGCGTCTGTTTGACAATTATATGCCTCTAAGCTGTTTAATAGGTGTTTGAGCGAGCTCTTTAAGTTCCTTATTCAGTGGCGGTGATCTGGCCCCCTCTGTGTCAGGCAGCTCTTGGAGTGGTTTGTGTGGCGGGCGTAAGGGGGTGTGGAGAGGGTTTTAGAAAGAGCCTGACATAAGGAAGAGAAAAATGGCAGAGTTTGTAAGCCCTCTAAGAAGATCAGCGTTTTGTGTGCGGTCAGCAGTGGCACTCAAAACTTTTTGTTGGCCCCAACTGTCTGGAGCTAATTCTTCCATTTCTGTGTTGTTGTATGATTAGGAAAAGGACATTTACAGAATACTTGCAAAGCTATTTTTTATTGTCTAGTATATTCTGCACCAAAATGCAACATAACTGATATCACCGATAGCAGTAAGTGCTATTGGTGATATAAAGCCAAACAGATTTTTGTTAAATTAACACAAAATCACCTATTTTTGACCTCTTTTGACTCCTTAAAGCAGGCCGTTTCTGTTTACAGATCGATTTTTCAAAAGAGTCAATAATCTGTTTTCCCAAACGACTTTTAATCACCCTTTCAAATATTTGTGCCGTCGCTTGTGTGGAGTCGTGTCCTTTAGGATTTCAGATGGCCACAAACAACAGCAGTAGAGTGCGGAAAAAAGAGGCAATGCCGAGAAAAAAAAGAAAAAAGATCAACAAACAGGCGAAGCATAGAGACAGAACAGTTTGAGGATGAGCGCTGCTAATCCTGACCCCCAACTAATGCTAATGCAAATGCGTGTTTATCAAATATGTAATCGACATTAGTTAGAAAAACAAGGATCTGCCAGCACTCTGCTCTTTGTTCCGTGATTGTGGAAGAGGGAGATTAAGATGGGCTTTAGTAATGCTCAGATGAATGGAAGGAGAGAGGGATGGAGGGATGGCTGGGTGCATTTGTGCTCATTGTCAAGTAAAAAAAAGTCAACCTTTGCAATTAAATTTGCTTCTCTTCTTCCTTTTAACCGAATCAAACTGCAATAATAGCTGCTGTGACACTTGATTTTAAGGACACTTTTAAAAATGTATTTTGAACTAAATTTATTTTAATAAATTAATTTGTCTTTGTTTGTTTCCATTAACTGTGATTTGTGTGTTTGAAATGTCAAGTCAGTTCAAGTCAAAGTCTATTTATATAGCACATTTACAACTACCTCAGCCAACCACAGTTAAAACAAGAAATAAAATTAAGTTTGATTAAAAAACATGTATAAAAGCAATAATAACATTTGGCATTAAAGTACCAAAAGTAATATGAAAAAAAAAAACAAAAAAAAAAAAAAACAAGACATACTTAATTTCAGCTGCTACAATTTCCCAAGAACTTCTATCAATTAAGTACCAATTCCCACCACAGGAGAGCTGTTGGAGGAGTGAAGCCTGAACTGGTCTGGAAGACAGGAACTGGTTTCCTAGGAGGAGGAAAACAGGCAAGGTAAGCAGGGTCTGTAAAAATGAAGAGCACAAGGAGGCCTGATTACTACTAATGCTATGGAACTATTTGGTGTCTCCCTCAGGGGATTCAGTTCCTCTTAAACTCCTGTCTAATTGTTCTTGTTGATCTACTGCTGTGGGAGCACACCTGCCACCTACACTGTAAGAGGGGAAGTGGGAAAACAGCGCTCACATCACCCACCACTGCTCAGGTCTGTGACTATGGCACATACAAGTACTAAACAGCACAAAAACAGCAATGTGCATTATTCAAAGAACACCTGCAGTAAAACATGGCGGTGGCAGCATTATGCTCTGAAGTTACATTTTGCCTCTGCTCTAAAGCAATAAACCTGGCCACAACTTTTCTTTTTGACTACCTCCTCTGCCTCTTTTCAAAGTCCAGTTCTGATAATACAGTGAACCCTCGCTGTAACATGGTTCACCTTTCACACCCTCGCTGCTTCGCGGATTTTTTTGTGCAGTTTTTTTTTCACAGTGCAATGTGTTCTGCGTCCTGATTGGCTAAACAGTCTCCGCGCTTCTTCTCTACTGTGTGCCAATAACGTTACGGTATTTAAATATATGTCATACAGGTTGGCAAATATTTTTGCCCAGAAGAAATACACAATTTACAATTTGCCCTTCTGTACTTCGCATTGATGATTAAAATGATTATTTTACTGTAGTTATTTGTAAGAAACCGTTCTATTTGTTAAAAAAAATGCTTGGCCCTGAAAACAGGTTTTGTTCTTTGGTTTCAATGTAGAGTATTTAATTAAGCTGTATAATAATTGTAAAAAATAAAGGTAACATCTTCACGGATTTCGCTTATCACGGGTTCTTTTCGGAATGCAACCCCCCACAAAAAACGAGGGTTCACTGTAATCTCATCATCCCTCCAAACTTGATATCCAATCATTGTTGGATTAATTCCTACCCAATTCATCTGTCTGATGGGATTCTGCTGCCGCAACAAGTCTGGCAACACTCCATTGTTTATTGAATGGTTTAGTATTTCAAGAGTTAATATTAGGAATTTGTCATGTCGAACTTACACAGTGAGGTATGCAAGTTCTGTAAGATCTTTGAAATTGAAGAACAACAGAAACACATTAACTTGTGTAGGATTTTTATGCTTCTGCTTGGATTCAGCTGAAACATCCCTGGTTTGTTTTCTTGCCTTTTTGTATTAATTTTCGAAGAGACTGTAAAGGATAATTTTTGATACTGTGTATGTTTTACGTTATGATGTTTACAGGGTCACTCAGGGGCAACAACTCTTGCCAATTAGTAGCTCCCTCGAGTCCCAAGAGCAACAGAGGTAACTTATTATGTTTGGCAAGGTTGAGCAGCCAAACAGAGGCTGGGTTTCTCTTGTTTGATTGCGTTGCTCCTTTAGGACTCTTCATTTGCTTCTTTTATCCTCCTTTCCCTCCTTGGAAACACTTTCTCTGCTTTTTTGCATCTTGATTCTCCTTTTCTCCATTGCCATAGAGGAGTCTTGTGTGGGGTCTTGTGTGTTTTACTGCTTGGTTGCAGGGTGTGTTGCTGGTGACAAGGTCAATAGAAGACACTCTGACTTCACTAAAGGCATTTGTTTGAAATCTTTTTCTTATGCTATCCTCATCTTAATATAAATCTAAACCTTAGATGAAATTGGAAGATGCCGGGATTATTGTTCTTTAAATCTGCCAGAAAGTGACAGTCAAATTTTGCTTACATTTGTTTTTACTCTTTAAACAGTTGTGTGAGTCAGGCTCACTGAATACATGTCAGATGATTTAGATGATTTGGTGCATCTTGCAGCAGGGTGGAAGCCTTTGGGCCTTTGGGCTTGTTCTCTGCCAGTCCCCCGAAGACGCCTGTGAGCCTTGGCGGAGATCCTGGTGTACAGTAGCTGTTAGCGGGTTTTATGTCAAACTAAACACCGACACAAAGTGTTCTGTCTCACTATAACTCAACCATTGACTCCAGTCCACTTTCTCGTGCTCACCGAGTGGCTGCGTCTCTTTCTGTGAAGCAAACACTGCCAGTGAATTAGTCTTTCTCGCCAGCATGTCAACGGGTTTTAATTATCGGTGAATGTCAGGGATGTCTGCGAGGTCCGCCTCATCCCTCTCCAAGCCAAACCCGTTTCTTGTGTTGTGTAACACTGTCCTCCATTGTCTGAGCACACTCATAAACATACTTCATGTGCAGCATCTCTGGAGTGTATTCCATTGTTCCTCAAGTGGCGAGACGAGTGTTGCTCCTCTCCAAATGGACACTGGCACATCTCCTGAAACAATGCAGTTCCCCCGCGCCACATAGCTCGCGCGCGTTTAAAATCGCCAGACCTTGACCACTTACGCCTGGAAAGAAAATTACCTGAGTACAAAGCACGAGCTCTCGTTCGCACCCTAAAAAACACCATAGCACTCTTGTGATGGCAAGTGGAGAGTCTATTATAAACAATTATTTTAGCCCTTCACGGACAGTTTGGTCTTTTTGACGCATTGTGTTTTTGAGTGAAGAAGCATGAGCAGTAATCAATGGAGGAACCGTACGGTCAAGGTAAGGCTGCCTGATGATCTAAACATGAGCATGGGAGGGGGAGGGACTCAGCGGACGATGCTTGATTTACTTCAGATATGAAAGACCAACTGGCAAACTGTGGAGAATACTCAGCTCAAAAGGCTCACAGATGAGGTAGAAAATATTTCAAATTTCCAACTTAGTTTTTATTAACTATCCCCACAATAACTTTTTTTACTCCATTGCCACCTGATTTTCATGAGAAGCACAATCAAGTAAAAATGTTTACTTTAATTGCAATCAATTTCAGCCCCTTATATAATTAAATTCAAAGTATTACTAGGAAACTACATAAAGTTTTCAGTAAGCCCAAATGATTTTTTAACAATTTGTTGCTGATAATATACAATAAATTTTATTATGTGTTCAGATGAGGCATATTTGTCAATTAAAAGCACTTTTTGTAAATAACTTTTAAGCAGGTATTAAACATTAATCTCATTAAGACCACAGTTAATGTTTTGAAACTGTTTTTTATTGTATTTACTGCTCTGGTGTAATGTTCTAATTTCAAATATGTTTTCTTTAAATGTAAGTGGAATATCATCGTAATTCACAGAAATATAGGTTTTCAAATATCCATATGTTTGTAATTGATCTGTTTAATGTGTTTCACTTAGTTTTAAAGTTTCTGAAATAAATCAAATTTTCAGTAATATTCAAATTTATTGAATGGTTCTGAATTCCAGTCTGTGTTTCATTCAGAGAGCGAGAAAGAAAAAAAGCGAGGAGACTTTCAACAGACAACAGGAAGGTGAATAGTCTGCAGGAAAAGGTGTTCTCTTTTGTCCGTTTGAACTGTCAACCTGTCGGCCAAGAAAATACTGACAGCCTTTCGGAAATCATTGATTTAAGGTAACGATTTCTCTTCTCTACACAAAACACTTACAGAGAGCTGTTTAGATTTACACAAAGCTGAATGCATTAGTCCCTAATATAACAAACTAAAATGTTAAGTCCTTTGTCATGTTCTTTTTGTTTTAGAATAAAAATAAACTTCATATTCGTAATATGAATGGTGGCTCAAAGCAAGAATGATAGATAAAAAATACTTAAAAATTTTTTTTCATTTCTTCTGGTGTAGTTCTTAAGAGAAATCACAATCAGTTAAAGTTTTTGCAGGCCAGGCAAAACTTACAAAACAGAGAGCTGGGGAAAAAGTGCCTTTAAATGGTTGATATTAATTATTTGGGTCTTGGCTTACATGACAGAAGAGCTGGCAGCCTCTTTGGTGGTTTTGTTTGTCTCAGCACTGCCACATGAATTATTTATTTTCCACATTTTTCCAAAAAATAACAAAAAAATCAATAAACAGTAAAAGGCCTAAACAATGTTAAAGCAAAAAAGAAAAGTGTCTTAAGAAAGGAATACGTGATTTCAGAATGTGAAAGTCTTATTTCTTAAATTTTTAAAGATAGTTTCTGAACAACTATATATACCTACAAGATACATTGCTGATGAATGTAATTTGTTTTTACATATTGAAATGTGAATGTTCACTGGCATTATCCACCCAACTGCTCCACATCGAACAAGTTTAATCAAAATTGAATGCAAAATATGTGCTTTGTTTTTGTTTTATTCAATACTTCAAAGAATGATGGGATTATTTTTTAATTAATGTCACAGATAACACATTTCATGAACACCCCTTATATTCTTTTTATGGTTTCATTCAGACTAAAAACTTACATTTTAAATGTTAATTTGATATATTGTACCTGGTCCAGGGGATGTAATAAGATAGACACAGACAGCAGGACAGAAATAAGAGACAAAAAAGGAGGCGGAGAGGTGTGAGACGTGTGGGTGGACACCGGGCATGGTGGCAGTGGGCACAGGGGCTTAATGAGAGGTGAGCCAGAGGAGAAACGAAGCAAGGGCAGACGGGGAGAAGGCAGTGGAGAGAAAGAGAGGTGAGAAGGAGGGAGAGAGTGATAGATGGTGCAGCGGGAGAGAGGAGGGGATCGAATAAGAGAGACTGAGGACGGGACTCTGGAAAAACAGAAGCAGCAAACAAAAGCCAAGAATAGAGTCCAGATGTGGGAATCAAGAAGCAGGTGGGAGACGGGGATAAAGAGGGCGATGTTGACGGGAAGAGCGAGGCAGGGTCAGGGACAGCTGTCCTCCAAGGTAACCGCTGGGGTAAAGGAGCGAATGAAAACTCAGAGTAGCAGAGAATAAATGTGAGGATTGTTGTAGAGGCTGAAATGGCTACAAAATACCTGAAGTGAATTTGAAGTTTCATTGGATCTTAATAATGGGATTATTTCTAACTAATTAGTATATACACTATTGTCAACCTGCCAGGTTTATTGTGATTATAGAAAAATCATACAAAACTATTTAAAAACTTCTTCAATAAATAATATACATTTATTCTGCACAATTAACCTGATTTCTTTGAACAAAGGTGATGTCATTTTCAAACATCATTAGATGGAGTCTCTCAGCCCACATCTTCGTTTGTTTAATAGATCCACTCTCAAATATATTTTTTTAGCATTTGCAGTCTCTAATGTGCTAATCTGATCAATTAAGTCCTGGACTCTGACCAAAGCTTTTAAAGACTTTAATTTTCCTTTCTCAAATATTTATAGACTGTAGCAAATCTGGAAAACTTTGCCCCAGTGACAATTTAACTGCACCATTCTTCCTCAAATAGCTCTTCACTGCTGCTTTCCTGCTGTCCTACCATAAAGTTCCCTGTACATGTCATGGTCATTGATGTCCTCAATGCTGCACCCAGGACTAAGTTTTGCTGCCACCACAATTTCACTACAGTAGCTCTGTAAAAAGTTGTGAACAATTTCATTACTAATACTGTAATGAAGCAAATAAATGGACTGCGAATGGTGGAGTTGGGGTGTTTCCATGCTCTGAAATACAATCTATGGTATCTGCATAGTTTCCATACACTACTTCAATTGTTATAAATTTGCTGTGTCCATTGTACAATCTTGCTAAACCACCATTACATCTAAACAAAGCTTAATTATGATCAGCTCCATGAATTTTAAAACAAAAATACAAAAACCTAATTTCTTATACCAAAATCTTTGACTCCATCTGAAACAATTTTTCATCATGCAAACATGCTGTTTGCAATTCAGATGGATTCATTAATGGAGACATGTCACTCTAAAGATAAAATATCATTTATTTGTTTTTTACAAAGTATTTTTTAGACACAAAGGAAAATGGGTGATGGACACCCATGAACTTGGCTTTGTCCCAACAAATGAAGGAGTTTGGGACACCACTGCGTCCCCCTTCACTGTCCCCTCCATAAAGGTGATGTATGGTTAGGGGACGGATGTGCCCTTGTCAGAGCCCTGTGTCTGAAAATGCTGATGGATGGAGAGATGGCAAAAGGAGAAGAAGGAAGGCAGGTGATGGGGAAACGACAATGATGAAGCATGGCTGCGCCACACTGCCACTTCTCAGACAGATGTTTAGCAACGGGGGCTAACCCTAAGTGTGTGCGCCTGCAGTATCTGCAGGTTTGGAGGATGTAAGGGACAGAAGACTTACTTGAAACTGAGAGAAAGATGATTAAAAAAAATGCATCCATAAAGATGTGAAAAACTAAACTTTCTCGTCCTGTGATTAAACACAATCTCTCTTTTCAAAACAAATCTGTTGGCTTTAAACAAGAAAGTAAAGAGGGAGCTTCTCCTTTTTTAGTTTCTCTCGTCCTTCGAGGCCTGACGGTTGCCTCCAGGCAAGCCTCAGGCTCCAAGGCTCCCCTCGTGTGGCAGGATACCAGATCGGACTCAGACACTCGCAGCTGTGGCCCAGGGGCCTCAGCTCCGCCCAGAGAGTGACACTCAGACTCCCCAGAGGCATATTTAAGAGCAACATTTAGTGATTATGTGTGTACATTATCTGTGTGTTTTTCTGTTGTTTTCAGAGTGGCTTTTAGCCTCCAGCCAGCAGGTATGTGAATTCTCTTTCAAATTAGAAATAGAGGTTGAAGGGAGGTGAGATGAGGAGATTAACCAATTCCCCCTGGAGCTCAGTGGGTTTCCGAGCAAGGACTCTGGGAATATCACCCATATCTGTCAAAGCTAAACATGGCAAACATCACAGCAGCAGTCATAAATCACACAGCTTGTCCTGTTCACCAACCGCAGGCCACAGGTTGCACTGTGTGACTTTTACTGGCCCACATGTCAGGAACAGCAGATAATGACATAAAACAGGACAGAAAGAACTGAATCAGCTGGGTCTAAAGAGAAAGTTTATCCCCAGATGAAGTCTGGCCTGTGGAGCCACACACTCGTTGAGGTGGTTGTCGCTACTGGCTGCTGAGACGTTCAGGCTCGTCATTCTGTTTAAAGGATGAACGCCAAAAAATGTTTTCACTTTATTTAACCAGCTTAGTCCTTCTGAGATCAAAACGGGTGACCGACATGAGATCACCTATAATAATACTTGCTTACTTTAAAAACAATTTCCAACAGACAATGTGAATTGAAGTGATTTTATCATAGCATCAAACTTGTTCATGCTAACAACCTGAATTTCAGTTTATAATTAATGCCATGAATTTGGTGCTGAATTTCCAGTTGAGTTCTTATATCAGGGATACTAAATTTCAGAGCTGTCACTGATCATTTGACTTCCATATTTCCATGTTAAAAGCTCAAATAGGAAAGAATGACACCCAAAATGTTTTTGTATAGTTGTCAGATACGTATAAACGTTCAATTATCTTTAAAATTAAGTGCATTGTGGTGAGTGGAGACCACGTTTGGTGATGCATCTCAGTGCTCCATCCATTATGTGAAGACTCTTCAACATGTTCACACTGAGACAAAAGCAATATTTGATTCCATATTAAAATTTAAGGAATTGTTTCAGGGAATTTTATTTATTTATTTATTTTTGGACAACAGCAGTTTTCCCTCATCTATGTCTTCTTTGTCATGATACTTTTAAAGGCCTCAGCAGGAGTTGGTGCTCTGCATCACTTATCAGTATAATAGCATAGAAATAAAAATATAAATTACAGTTCATTTTTATATAAACAGTAAATTATAATGAACCAAGCACAGAACCTTGAGGGATGTTTCTGAGGGACATTCCTTTACAACCTTCATTTAACAGCTTTACTTGTGAGATCATTTCCAAATTACCCAGGAGAAAAAAAAATTGATAATGTCCAAAAAAAGATCCATAAACTCTTTGCAGGACATTACAGAGACACTAATTTTCCTTTTATTTATGTATGGCCTTCAGCTTTCTCAGAAAAAAGACTCACTTTAATAGCAAGTCATATAAAGGCTGCTGTTGATCTCTCTTGTATCTGAGCAAGACAAAATCCCTTAGCTCAGCTCTGATTTTAATGTTGCTAATCCTGCTGAGACGTTTGAGTTGAGATCATGCAGCTTGTGATTGAGACATTTCTCTGTTTTCTAGGAGGGGCTGTTGTTCAAACACCCTCACCATTATTTGATTTATCACAAGTAAAGACTTTTTAATATGTCATGTTAGAGGGACAAGGAGTATTGACATGTGAATACTGAACTAATTTCTTTATACATTGCTACCAAGGAGCCAGACCTTCTTGTAATCTTTTAAAGTGGTCATGATCAACACTTCTCAGTTCTTTCTGAAGGTCTTGCAGGTTATTTAATGTTGACTGATTTTTCACTGTTTTTTTTCTGTCCTGACTGTGTACCTACATTTTACACATTAAAAAAACAAGTAAAATACAAATGTGGGGGAAGAAGTGTCCAGTGTTGAAATGATCCTCAGCAGATGAACAGCATTTAAAGGTTGTGCCTTTGAGAAACCGGAAAAAAAATTAGCACAGTCTGAACCAAGTAATAATCATCATTGAGTTTGATACTCCTAGCTTTTGAGGAGTCTCCTTGTTGAAGCAAAATGTTACATTCTATCTGCTGGGCTTTGTTATTTTTTGTGTTTCTCAAGCAACCGCAGAAATGAGAATAGATTTTGGTTAGTCACTGGCTTCTTCCTCTAAAGTGGTGCTAGAACTGATTTAAAATTGGTTTTCTGCTAAACTGTAATGTTTGCAGAGACAAAACTGTTTCCTCCCTATGAGTGTAGGAGCCTTTTTATGCCTAACATGGGTTTCAATTAAGTGGTTTTGCAACAAAAATAAAGCTGAGATATGTTGAGCTCATTTCTCTAACTGGAGCTGGATGGGTCAACAAAGCAATTTCATATTTGGGTACATTTCTTTGAACTATTTCAATTCTAATCTAGACGTTGAAAACAACAAAATTTGAGATTAAGATTTCAGATAACACTGTTCAAGCCATCAATAGAAAATAGGAATAGCCTACCTAGACATTACCGCTACCTAAAGGGACACCATTTGCAGTTATTTGTTATTTTTTATTTTAAATTCCATTTATCTAATTTCTTCCAACACCTGAAAATACATAGTGGCTCGGACTCAAACTATGCTATTCCTTTATATAAGTGTAAAGTCTTCGGAGATGAAGTTAAAAGACATGTCGTGTATAAGTTAGGAAAAAAATTGTAACTTCAGCTAAGAACTGAGAGAGCAGCAGACGCGTCTTTTGAAGAAGTGGGCAAGGGGAGAGGTCCAGCTTCGGAGAGGGAACTAGAAGTGTGTTGGCGTGTGTGCGTCTGTGTGTACAAAATGCACTTGTGACACAGAGCATTATTGACAAGTGGGTCTGATGCCCCTGAGAAAACCTTCAGAATTCAATCTCATTGATTCCCACAGAGGAGTAGAGGACGCTGCCTCTGGTCCATACCCTGAGTCATTACACACACAGACACACGCACACACACATGCCCCCAACCTGTACAGTGCTGGCACATTTTGTTAAAACCCCACTTAGTAGTTAAAGTGGAAATAGAGCCTTTAAACTGTTTTTTTTTTTACTCATTTAGGAAGCTATCAATCTGTAGAAATCTGCATCTACAACTAAACCTTCCTCAGTCCTCAAAGCCTCATGTTGAGCATCAATATGGTTCTTTTTTTTTCTCCACTTTCTTTGTATGTCAGCATGAGTCTGATAGAGAGAATGCATTCACATTAATTGGCTCATGCATGTTCTCACTTCATATGTGTTTGTGAGCGAATTAAAGGGAGGAAGAGATTATGGTGGGTGTTGAATGGGTTGTAGTGGCGGTGGAGTTGGATTGGTGGATGTATGGCACAAAGTCCATGTGTTGTATGACCTTGGTCACCGCTGAGGGGACCTAGATTCTTGCCAAGCCAATCAATAAGCTAAACAGGCGGAGGATGGCTATTTGGAGCATGGGAAGCCAAATTCAAATACTGATAGTTTATCTGCCTGTCCCAGCACCACTTCTGTGCAAATATTGGACCAGCACATTTTTCACGGTGACTTGCATTTGGAAAAAAAAATGAGAGAGAAAGAGATTCAGAGAGGAGCAAAGGGGGGGCTGGGTGTGAGAACAGATATGGTTGAGTGGATACGTTTCAGGGCAGAATCCTCCCTCCTCCCTTCATTTCCCTCAGACCCCATCAACCTACTACCCAAACATCCAGCCAACAAGTGCATCTAAACTCTTTGTTCACATTTTACACAAATTACAACAAAGTGACAAAAACACAATCAGAAACACTCTGTTTAGATTTTTGGAAATGAAAATGGATAAAAAATAAAAGATTCTGTGGATTCAGAAATAAATAAACGAATAATGAAATTGCAAGTATCAAAACCTAAAACAATCAAGATCCTTACAAGAGCATTGCAGCAATAGGACCTTCCCAGGAACTGAGTGCCTAAATAGAAATTTCTGGAGAGAAAAAAATGATCCATACTTTGAAAGAAGTTGGTGGCACCATTATGCTGTGGGAATATTTTTTTCAGATACAGGAAAAAGAGGATTTAGTTTCCCTAGAAGGCAGGATGACAACAGCATCATGCTCTGGTTATTTGGTTGAGTGTCAAGTTCCTGGATAGATTCTAGCAATATATTAGAGTCTGCCATACTAGTTTACCTGCGTCCAAAAACACTCACTTCTTCTCTGTCTAGAAAATAAATAAATTAAATAAAAATTTAAATCAAATTATAGTTGCTATGTTAACTACAGATTGTCATTTCACTCCAATGACAAATACATTTGATATTAAAGGAACATATCTGCGTCTCCTCTGTGTTCCTTTGACAGAATATTTTGTTCTTTTTTTGTTGATTATGATGCTAGAAGTGCATTAAAAAAAATTCAATTTTTCTTGATATTTTTGTTTTAAATAAAACATTTTTTCCCAAGCTTTCTTGTGTAGTGTCCTAGGTGTCCAGGTTCACTCACAACCCATCCTTAGCCGAACGTCAAACTAGCAGTCGAGCAACTTGTTATTAAAAATATGTATTTCTTACTTCTAAGAAAAAAAGAGTCAGCATTTAGGTCAGATGTGTTATGATTTGTTTATAATGTAAGAACTGATAAATTAAGCATAAAGACTTTCCACAGAGCATAGAGACAAGAAAAAAAGGGAAATATTAGAGTTTTTGTGACTTTTACAATTGCCTTAAGAATATGATTTTGCATAATTCCGACCAAAGTGCTTTTCACACTAATCATAGCATAAAAGGTGTAGATAATCACCATCATTTTAGCTTTTATCCATCATCCCCATCATTCAAGGAGTTTAAAGCTCTCGCCATCATTATATGTACTTCGATTAACTAACTTAGTAACCCTTGCTTTATTCCCTGCTATTCATCTTGTCTGCATAGTCTGTGTTTTTATGACTGTTAAAATCAAAATTTACAAATTAAATATTTATACTTCAACTTCCAAAGTGTGGAGAAGGAAAATCTGAACATTTGTGTCTGCAACAGCCTTACGTTCTGAAACATGACCTTAAACATGACAGAACTTTCACTTAAACACACACAACGATGTGTTTCTGTGTGTGTGTGAGACAGAGAGAGACAATGATGTTGCTCAGAGTGATCTGTAGTGGATGACGGCAGCTGGATCTGATCAATAATGAATGAGTGACACATGCCAACAACTGTATCCCTTCCACTCTGGAGAGACGGCAGCCAGTCCAAAATGTGTGTGTGCATATTTAAGTGCAAAAATGTGTGAAAGCAGCAGAGTGAGAGAGAGAGAGAGAGAAAGAGAGACCCCTCTGAGACAATTCAAAGCTCACAGAAAAAGAGGGAAAAGTAGTGGAGAGGTGGATAATTAGACAGACAGAAGAAGGGAGGGGGGGGGAGGAGAGGGGAGTGCTTTGCTTTTCCCATCAGGTGTAGAAGTCAAAGCCAGCTCATGTTGTTGCGGCAGAGACTGGAACAATGACTTCAAGAGCAGCGGCAGCAAAACCACATTAATTATTAGAGAGGAGCGATCAAAGCGCAACTGTGACATGAAATAAATGAATTAAAGCTGGAAAAAAATATCGCCATCTGGATAAAGGATTTCACATCCCAAAAACAATTCAGAAGTCCGCCTTTGTTTCATCAGTATTGTGTTTTACCTGCACTAAAAAATACAGATGCAACATGGATGCAGCAGTGGAAAAATTATAACTCTCTGCTAATTTGAAAATAACTCACCATAGCTTAATCTTCACGAGTGAAAGAGGATATAAAGTCACTCAGACAGAAAACCTTTTGGATTGTATTTGTTGATAAAGAGTTACAACAACTGATTCTAATCTAATGTACAAAGAAAATGTGTGCAGTGAAATTCTTTGAAGTGGATAACCCTAACCGTATCAATAAAAAAATTAAGAAATCCTCAGGGCACAGATGGCTACCAGCTAGACAGAGAAAGGGCCAAAAGCAAGACTGATGTTAAGTTTTATCTGCATAACAACATCCATGTCACCATGTGAGACTACACAGCCTGTAGATGCCATTGAGTAAATCTGCCCCAATCAGCTGATTGTGAGTTTGCTGGGATGATTCCCAAACAACTGTGAGAACTGGAAAAGCTTGGAAATGTACCATCTTCAGCTGACAGTCTGATGCAAAATCAAATGTTTACTTCACTTTTAGTTGATTTAAATCTGAGGGGCAAACTGATGAAGGGGAATGTAATTTTGAGTAGAAACGGATAAAAGTTTAATAAATGGTACATTTACATAGTGCAATTTTAGTCATACTGGCCTCTCTAAGGACCTTTGCACTAGACCCACTTATATTCATACACTGATATCAGTGGACAACTTTGAGTTTAGTGGCTTGCCTAAGGGCATGTTGATTTGTGGCAGGAGAAGAGAGAGGAACAGAATTTATGACTTTTTAGCATATAAAACTTTTTCAGTCCGCTATAGTAAGATACAAAAAAACATAGAATGCGTTGCTGAATATATATTCTTTTTAAGGCCCTTTGACAGAGGTATGGGTTGCATGTTGTGGGTGTTTGGTAACAGATATCAGCCTCTTTCTCTGAAGCTCTGGCAGGCCAAACTGCTGGGATGTGTTCTTCCTGTTTCAGCTCCTCCACTTGCTTCTGGCTTTTGTCCCTTGTCTATCTGTTTCCAGCTATCTCACTTTCTCCCTAACTCGCCCTCTCTCAGTGTCTCTCTCTCGCTCACTGACACTGGGCATTGCTGTCCTCCCTGACCATCTGGGCTTTTCCTCCACAAACGTGCGTGTGTGTTGGTGCACTGAGGGCTTGTGTGAGGTGGTTAGCGAGGAGTCGCTCCTCAAGAGGGAATAAATGTGCATGTCTCTGTTGGTGTTTGTGTGTGTCGAGCGGGCTGTTTTGTGTGTGGTGGAAGGGTTTTCCTCCGCCAGGTGGACAGCTGCTACTTAGTAGCCTTCCAGGCCAGCCAACAAAGTCAGGAAGAGAGATACGACGGGTTTAACCCCTAGATGTCCAGAAGAAGGCTGTATATGGTCAGTATTTGATTCTGTGCATTAGACTGGCTGATTTAAAAAGAAATACAGTGTTGATTTTGCAATTTTTAAAGTTAGGGGGTATTTGGGTAGCACTATGCATAGATTTGGTCATTTAAAGTACTTTCCAGGAAATCCCCTAACCTCTGGTGATGCTTTAATGCACAACACCATCAAAGATTTTGTACCCCATCGATATTTAAACTAATGATTATAAATAATTGTGTTAACAGGAGAAGAATCTTATACTGTTAAAACCCTCACCCACTTAAATGAATTATGCAGAAGCATTTTGGATGCAAGAAAATATACATTGTGATCTATTTCTGTGTGGGAAACTTCTTAATAAGAACTTAGCATTTTACATTATACAGACAAGGAATTACTATTTGTTTCAAACCTGTGTTTACGTTGTTCTTCCTTATTACTTACCCAAGAAACAAAGTAATGTCAAAACCTAAATTATGGATGGGTATTTTACATTAGTAGGACCAAAGATTATACTATTATAGAGTAAACTCTTTATTTTTTGAGTAAGCAATTTACCACAACGAGGAAGAAATCCACGTGCATAATAAGAAAGAGGCAGATAAATACAGAGCAGCTATCTGTCTCAGTCAAACACTGTACCACCACTGGCTGGCTTTATGTGAATCTACACATTGTATACGATGTACATCTCTGTTTCTGAGCTTGGCAGTCAGATTTAATACTCTTATCCATCCCCATGGTCCTGCCTTTGTCTGGTCCTTAAATGGAGATTAAGTCTCTCCATCGCAGGCCCAGTTGCAGGAGCTTAATCAAACCATTAGGGCCCTGAGCTCTGAGGAACATCTTTCCACCTCCTACTGAGATCTGCTTTAAGACTTGGTGGCAGTGGCAGGCACTCAAACCTCTGGATTAGATAAGCTCTCAGTGACTTAATGGCGTCCCTCTTGCTTTCTCCCTTCTCGGTGCTGCTCTCAGTCTGTCTTTATCCATCTGTCTGACTAAAAGCAGCTTCTTTAGAAGCATTTTAATATAGTTTAATAGAGTCTTAGAGCAAATGCTAGCAAAACATAGCATAGCACAGACACAGCTCTGAGCTGTTCTGATTATCACATACTTTTCTAGAGCACAGATTGAATTTTCCAACTAGTTTGAGAGGGGAGACCTTCATAAATGGATAACTTATTGTATATTATGACCTCGACAAAGTTGTACCACGTCCTTGGATTTGCAAAATCACTAGCACTTCTAAAACTTGGATCTCTTAAGTTTCCCTCAGAGTGATGATTGAGCCCTGTTTTCCATGGTGTCCATCCTTAATTGATTTCCTATATAACATACAAGAGTGCATTGTCTCCAAAATAAAAATGAGGAGCAACAATGCAGCCTTGTCCCTGGTCTCTATTCTTGGCTCCTCATGGTTCAGTGTTCTTGCTTCGATAAACAATATATAAACAAGTTCCTTCTCACTCCCAGAGGATGGTGGGAATTAGTGTTTTCTCTCAAATCTGGAGTCCACTTCCCCTTCATCCGAAGCAGAGCAACATATCAAAACACTCCCCAATCACCATGACTGATGCTCCATGTTAGGAGATTAGAAAGAGTGGCTTTATTTGAAGGGGACAGCTTTGGAAATATCAAGAAGAGGCCACCGTCCCTTGTGTTTAGCTTGTAGGAAGTGGACGGAGATATCCCCCCCATTGTGTATCTTTCACTGTGACATTTGTTTCAACAACAAAAAAAAAAAGGAGACGGAAAAAGAAAGAAATGGGCCACATCCTAAAGCCTTTCCATTTTTGTAGGAATTAAACAAATGCAGGAAAAAAAAGGGGATAAAATCGGCTTAGACTGTTGAGACAAGTACATCTAAGAGAATGTACAAAAGGAGGGGTGTAAACGGTGGATTCTTACCAGCTAAAAACTTATCAAGCTCAGGCTTTGTGCTCAATCCATTTAAGTGAGTCCCTAACACGCCCCTATTGTATGCCTTTAATGGTCGAAAAGTGACTTGTGCAGGGCTATCGCCTCTTCATGGGGATTACAGCTAAGTGCTTAAGTTGTAGTGAAACCCGGATTTACTGATGGCAAAGAGAAAAGGGTGAGTTAGGGAGGGCAGGAAAAGGACCCTTACGAAGGATTTGTGTCTGGATTGTGCTGTTTGTCTCATCTGTCTGTGAGCAGAGGGTGACAGGCATTCACAAACACAGTTATAACAATGATACCTTAAAAGATCCATTTATTGTCTTGTATGTCTTCCTTGCCACCTCATTCAACCTTCGCTCTCTTTCTCTCGCTGTCTCTTACTCTTGTCCTATTTCAATTAATTCCTAGCTGTGCTGCCATGTAAGACTTGGCACTGGAAGTGTCTGTTTCCACTGTTTCAGACATTATCTCCTTCAGCTGCCAGAAGATGACTCGATACTCCTTGCTTTTGGAGAAAGAAGGGTGAATAAGGCAAGTACAACTACAAAGGCAGGAAAACAAAATCATAACAAACAAATTAAGACAACCAAAGAATGGTCATCCACAAAAATAACAGTCTGGGAAAGGAGTAAGGAGTAAGGAATCAGTTTGATTAATGACGCTGTGCAGATATACGCAGCAACATCAGAAGGGTGGAACCATATTTAGTTATTTTAAAAAGAAGAAGCTTTTTTGCAATTAGGTTGTGGATATTCTGCTTTGACTTGAGTGGAGAAGTGTCAGTGAAACAGTTTGAGACTGAGGAGTGGGGTTGGGGTGCAGATGGAGTTACTGGCCCAAGGCTGCAATCATGCAAGAACCATCATTGAATCCACTTTTCAGATTTTACTAGTAGACCAAAAACAATGAAAACCATGTGCCACATTCATTCTATTTCATAGCCATGCTCTACTTTGTGTTCTGTGAAAAAGTCCAGCAAATATAAATACTCTTTCAAATAATGTGCATACCTTTGAAGACATATTAATCATTAAAGCAACCATTTTTCAGAGTAGTTATAATTCTAATTCAGTTTAATTGAGAGTGCTGCATGTTCATTTTGTTTCAGCACAGCAACTGAATGCTTGTCATCAGCAGCGAAGCTCTGAAAGCGCTGTCCTTTCCAGACATGAGCAACATGATATGCATTCATTTAAATAGGAAGACACCCTGATGACACATAACAGATGAGTGCGCAAGTGTCATAGAGAAACCCATCTCCTTGAGCATTGTGTGTTGTCTGAGCTAACAAACTGAATGAAGCCAAACTCGGGAGCACCTGCTCCTATTGTCAAGCTCGCACCCACCCACACTCGCACACCTTTCCCCTCAGCACACAACACCCAATACTGAGCAAAGATGAAGAAAGGGACCAAGCCCTGAGCAAGGCAAAGGCCTACCTATTCATAAAAAGTCAGCAAACCCCGTGTCTTTTCTCTCACTAAGCCTTGATATGTTCCTCAAAGCCAACGAGGCTCATTGTGTGTCCACCTTTGTTGCCTTGTGTGTAAGCAGGATGATTATAAAGATGACGATGATGGTAACGATGACGGGAATGGCAGCAGCTTAAGGAGAAGCAGCTGCTGAAGGGTTGAGAGAAGCGCAGACAATCAACCTGTTTACTCAAGAAAAGGTGCGCTCCGGATCATCAAAGTGGCGGCTGCTGAATGGTGACTGACCTCCATGTGTTTGTGTACCAGTCTGTGTGCCTTCACGTCCATCTCAGACAGTTTGCAATAACTGCTTCAGGCTGATTTTTGTCTTCCTTTCTGTTTGTCTCTTAACAGAGGGCTCATATGTGTAATATTGAATAGGAATAGGAGAAAGAAAAAAAAAATTATGACTCACTAGATAAACAATAAAAAGTGGTTATTTCTTTCCTGCAACCTGTGTTTTAACACCTCAGAAGAGCCACAGGCTGACTGGCTCCACGCCATTCTACATTGGCATAAAAGGACTCTCATTTAATTATTAAATGCATAAGCTGTAGAGTATATATTATTATACATTTCAGTTAACATTTCAGCATTAAAAATTATTTTCTGAGAAATTGAGTTTGGGGATCTCATTAGCTTAAGCCAAAAAAAATAATAATAGAAGAGATACAGCGATTTTAAAACTGGTCAGTAATTGTCACAGTGGACGCAGCTAATACCTGCTAAAGAAAAAAAAGTATAGTAACACAGCAAGAAGCTATAATTCTGTCGTAAGGCAATACCAGAGAGCATTTCACCTGAATCTGAAGAAAATGGCCAAAAAATCACAAAACAGACAAAATTTTTTAAAAAATCCCTATTTATTTCACAGCAAAATTAGATTCAAATGAAACTTCAACATACAACTTTGGTTCTTGTAATAGTAAATCACAATGTTAATACTGATTACCAAGAAAAACTGCGTACAACAATGAATAAAAGCAGCATCACGATGAAACCAGATGGTGCAAGCATTGTGATGTGAGGAATCCATTTCTTCAGAAAAAATAGGAAACTGACAGAAGTTGTGAGAAATCAAAAGAAAAATATATAAAAAAGATGAGATGAGATGAAAAAATTATCCAGCTCTGTGTAACGTTTTTGGTTAAAATCAAAAAGCCTCCTTTGTAAAGCATGTGTCAGACGTCTGTGTGTGCTGCTACATTTGTGGTGGCATGACCTGCTATCTAATCTTACAGGCACTTCTCAGGATTTGCTGTCCCCTTGCTGTGGAGGCAGTGATGTTTTCGCCCTACTTAAGCTCCAGATGCTGAGAGGCTCCTTGCGCTGGCTCTGCTGCAAGTGCGCCAAAGAGGTTAATGCACCCAGGGAGGGAGACACAACCAGCTGTTGGCCTTCTAATATTTAAAATCTTCTTTCCCCCCCCCATCCATTCCTGCTCCCTTCTTTCTATCCTTATCTTTATCCCTTCCTCCAACCCTCAAAGGAAGACAGCCAAGGCGATCAAGAGTGCTCGAGTGGTGAAACATCTGCTGGGAGCGTTTCAGTACAGCTGAGAACGTCTTAACTCCTCCTGAGCAACAATATGAGTCCATTCTCTGGTCAGGGGCAATAGGGACTTAGAAAGAGATAAGATGAGATAATGGCTGGATGAAGGACTTGGAGGCTGCAAATGCACAATCAAGAGGTCCACACGGAGATGGGGGGGCAGGAAGGGAGAAGGGGTGGAGGTGAAAGGATATGAGAATATGAGGCCAGCGGAAAATTGTTTGGTAAACAATGGCTTTGCATTAGCCACATAATCTGAAGCATGCATTAGTTTGAAACAGATGTAGGTTATAATGGGGGAGGAGAACTTGTATGTATTTATGAATGAATATATGTAAAAGACTTAAGATGTTCCATGTGGTGCAAAGCGATGTCATAATGCAGCAAGGCATAAAAAAATGAGCTCTATTTAAGTTTCACACACACACCATTTCACCACCAATCACCTATCAATAAAACTCACTTAAACTGTTTGCAGTATTGGCATGACGCAACTTATATTAATAACAAAACTGTAAATGTATCTGAAATATGACAGCTGAACAAACTAACTGACAGACATTGTTTGTTGGAGTCATTTCACCTAAGTAATTCATAGAAGAGAATGACTAATTCTTGAAGTTATAGGTTGTCATAAGAAATGTCATCAAAGTGGGCACATTAAGCATTGGTTGGTATATAAAAACTACTCCTATTTCATGCTTAAAAGTTGAAAAGAACATTGATTTCAATAGGACATTACCGTCTGGGCAGGGAAGCAGAATATTGTTGTACACAAACTGATATTCAATGTTTAACTAAGTCTCACTGAAGCTAGTTTGTTTCATTATACAAAGATACAGTAAAAGTAAAATACAGTGAATAATGCATTAGAAAAATTCTCTTTTTCCGCATTGTCTTGTTTAAATTTAGTTTACAAGGAAGCGGAAGTCATTAAAGCAAACTCTGCAAACAGTGCTCATATTAGGCTTTGAGAAGCTACTTGTTGCATGTCCTCTTCACATGTTCTTGTCATGTAAACTGTGAGTGAGAAGGACCAACAGCTGGGATTTCAGATTTCAGTGGCGTCTCAACAGGACCGGGATGTGCGACTTTGTGTGTGCCCAGCTTTCTTTCGTGATAAGGGTTATCTTTGCCTGTATGTTGTGAAGTGAAATGTTTTGTATGTCGAGAGAGAATCTAATTTAATGCATGAATTTCACTTGTGAATGTGTGGGCGGCGTGCACATGTCTCAGCGTCACTTGGTCTGATAAAAGCCTTTTGACACTCAGCTGTTTAACTGCACAAACTGTCTATGCATGGTGGATTAATTGAGCACACATGCGGTTCTAATGACCTTCATATAGCAAGGAGTAACTCACAAGTTTGAGCATGTACAATCGCCTATGTGTGCTTGTGCAAAGAGAGCAAACCTCCACACATGTTCAGCAGCCTGCTGAGGGCGTCCTTTGCAGCGACAGGTGCTGGTCCATGAGACAAAAGAGCTCCTCCAGAGCTGGCAGCCAGCGCACCACAGAGACACAGAAACAGAAGAGGGTGCTGTAATTGTGTGCTGAAGAGAGGCAAAGAAGAGACTTTCCAGATCTTTCCTTTCTTCCCAGTTTTGCCTGAATTCAAAGGTGAGAATAAGAGGCTTTGAAAAAAAGTGAGAGAAGAGTTTAAGATACTGTTGAGATGAGAAATGGAGTAAGTGCTGCAAAGAAAAGGAGAGGTAAATATAAAGGGAGCATGAAAGACATGCAGCTACACCCTGCTCACGCTCCTTTCAGCTCAAAAGACGACTAAAAAGACTGTTGAAAGTTTTCAGCAAGTCTTTGATTCAACCGGTCTGCAATGTGACTCCCGACAGCCGCAAAAAGTAGACATCAGAGGATCTTTTTATTCCGCCCTCCCTCCCACTGGCCACACAATACAAACCCCTGCTGCCAAATTGGATTTGATTCAACATGTTTGGTGGTTTCTGTTAGTGTATTTTTAGTAAGCGTGTAATGTACTGTATGTTTCCGGGGTGAGAGCATACACAAATGAAACACCACCTTATCTCATGCTTTGCTTGTGGATAACATTCACAGATATAAACAGACACTTTATAATTTGTAGAAAACATTGCTCATGTGGTTGTGCCTCATTTGTGAATTAGAATTTTTGACAGACTTACATTCCCACAGTCTTTAAGAGGCAGTTGCCTGTTGTGCAATTATAAGGGATATTTCTATTCTACCCATAATAGCAACTTTTAAGACTAATAATACTAGATAAATCCTTTGTTGGGCTAATACTGTTTTTTGCAAAATAAAGTCATCCTAGTCATTTTGAAAGAGTAAATTTTGAATTTGTTCAAAAGAATCTCAAACGTTTTTTATGTCAAAATCCATGATGAAGGTTTTCTTTCTTAATAACATTTCTATATTGCAAAGACTTAGAATCAAAATATTCCAATTTCTTTATGGAGCATAATGTGAAAATGTTTCCATAATTATTCTTGTGTTGTTTATAATACTAGTTTGCTCAATAAAAATATCACACTGCAATTTAAATAGCTCTTTTCTTAGCTTCATGTGGCTTAGATTACTCCAAAACAATATGTCTGGATAATGATTACATAAATAAACCTTGTAAAAACCAGCTGACTCATTGTTGTCAGATTACCAAAAGTGCAAATGCCATCCTGAGATGCAGGACCATGACGAATCTGGTCCTGACCCTTCCCTTTGCACGTGCAGCTGCTCAACACTCCCACTCAGTTATTGTTCGGCCCACTTTTTAGTATTTAAAGAAAACACACAGGCCTTTTTCTCCTCGCCTTGATTGTATAATCTCTTGTTAAGTATATAGCAACATCAAAGAGTTTATTGTGATTTGTTCCAGAAAATGTATAACTACATTACCCTAAATATAACAAAAATTTAAATAATAATAATAATAATAATTAATTAGGACATGTGGCTGCAATTATATTTTGTCCAGAATATAAGATTAGGACTATCCCAACTTTGGCAAAACAATCAGCATGTACATTCTTGCTGTTGAGTGTTGTAAAAAGCACTTAATACATATAAGGCTACATTGTCTACTTTAATATTGTTTTTTTAACTGACCTCAATTAGTAATGACCTTCTGGATGCTTCATTTTCAGATTTTATTGACATCATCAGCAATTGTTCACAACTGGAGTTTTTTAAATTTTAAAACATACCTGATTTAGCACATTTAGGGAGTTGTTAGCATCAGTGTGTTTAGTCTTTGTTTTGATATGTCTTGTTGATGATTCGGATCATAATGTTATTCAATGTAGTTCCATTAATTGTGTATGGAAGTAGCATGCAGTGAGGTTCATGACTGGTGAGGCACTGGTTCCTCTGGTGTAGAATGTACACCTGTATAAAAACCATAACAGAAGCTTCTATTTCAAATTTGACCTTAATTGAAACATTAGTTCTCTTAAAAGCATATATTATGCTTTAAACTATTCCATTCTGTTCATCTGTATAATAGCAAGAAAAATAAAATAATATTTTCATGTCTCGTTTTATTGATAAAATTGAAAATTGTGTATGAGCTCACCTTTTTTTGTACATGAAGCCCATGCATCTATCCTTCTCTGCAAATATCTCCAATATTCTGTTGTAAAAGTCACCCTTGTTTATCTTAATTTTTAAAAGTCTGACTGCTTCACTGGAAATGATCGCCAAGGAGGCGAGTTGCCCAGCTGTGCTTTTATTCTTGCATGTCTTTGGTCTTCTTAATGCATAGAAGAAGAGCATTTTTTGCATAGTATCAGGCACTTTCAGGCACAATTAGATAAACTAAGTAAGTCACACACATTCATGAAATAATTTAGACAACTTGTGGAAAGTGGGCATGTGCAGTACATATGAACTCCAGCATATATGTTTGCAATATACAGAGAGACAGCAATAGCCTTGTGCTGACTGCCTGCTTCAGTTATATGAAGCATTTTTATAGAAAAGTCAGAAAGTCAGATGGCATTGAATGAGAAAATGTAAATAAATAAAATGTTCAATGATGTCTAGCTTAACTGGCAAAGTTTAATATGACCTCTTGCTCCATTATTAACAACTTTATTGTTGTGGAGATTACCTGAAATGTTTAAATTAACTAATATAGTTCTTTTAAACTTAAAAATTGAATTATGGATAAAACAGTCATATTTTTGTGAGATTGAAAATATGTAACTTTGCTTGAGAAGTCAGTGGAAAATTCTTATAAAGGGGATGACAGCTTCATATTTTTTGTCTTTAAACCTTTAAGTACTTTTCTTCCTGATATTACATTTTATGAGGTAATGCTTGGGCTTATCTTAGGATGTTGAATTAAATCTGCGTGCATATGCGTTTGGGTAAGGTACTCAAAGGGTGCGTACTTGGCATGTCAAACAGGGGCCAGGTGCAAGGCTGGGTCACAGTCACAAGCTTCGTTTTGGCTCAGGATAAACAGGGTCTCTTTCTCATCTCTCCAGGGGCCTCTGTTTCCTGGTGCTCTTTGTAATGGGAGGAACACGCCATCACAACAACAGAGAGGATCAAAATGCATTCATTTGCTGAGTCAGGATTAAGAAAAACCATCAAAGTAGAAAACATGTGTGACCTAAGAGGTTTATGAGCTGAACTGTGTTCTGCCCAGGCAGCAAATAAGAGAAAGCCACTATCTTATGAGGCCATTTTCAATTTAAGTGTGTATGTGTATAAATTGACTACTAAGTGTCTTTTGAGTTTGTACACATGTAAAGCAAAGTTTCTACACATTGTTAAACTTTTTTTTTTCTTTACAAAGATCAGCACTGACAATTTTTTTTTTACTGCAATACTGCATCAAACTATTTTTAGTCATTCGTTTATCTGTCCAAAACTGAAAAATATTTTTCTCTTCAAAATTTTCCTCTTGAGGCTGTGATTACCTGCTGTCCATCACTTTTGTGCCCCAACAAGCCCCCCCACTCCACTCCACAACCTCTGGTGGAGCAGGAAGTGGAGCAGCTTAGACGTACTGTACAGTCCCTCGCGTCTGGGCCGGAACCAGGATGTGTTGCTAGGCGCAGGGATGATTGTGTCAGCACTTGCTGGCCGCTTCGTTTCCTTACAGGTGATCTTCTGAATGGACAATGACAGATATACGTTTCCTGCTATTTTTCAATGCTGCAGGACGGGATCAGAAAAACACAGCACTCAGTGACCACGGGGCCACCTTTGCGAGCAAGAAAGCAGACTCCTGCAGTCGGTGGGGCTTGACAAAGACAATCATCCCGTCAGACACGAGAACTCGAGGTGACCTCGGGACCTCAGACTGGAGGCGGGTGCTGGGTTTGGTCATTGGTGGTTTCAAATCCAGGAGATGGAGGGTGGATGATGAGGAAATATTGAGGAAGTTACTCTTGATTTCTGACGCGTTTGATGAACTCTGATGGGTGGAAGGTCGAGGAGGATGAAAGGGGTTACGGTCTCGCAGGAGGGGAGTAGGGGATGGGATGAGAAGGGGAGAAAGGTGGGTGGCGTGTGGCAGCTTAGCTGAGGCCATTTACTTGATTTATGGTTTTCTTTATGCTTTTTTAAGTGGGGAGACTGCAGAGTATATGCACATCAGGGTAAAGGTGATGTTCACGCTTTTCTGATTTATTACTTAACTGATTTATGCCAACTGAGATCCCCTTTGGCAAAACTTCTGCCCACTTAACTGAAGTTGTATTTTCCTACATGTCTTGAAAACAAGCTATTAGGCCTCAGTTTGTTATTTTTGCTTGAAGAGGGGCCAGCTCTTCTTCACAAAATGTAAAAATAAGAGGTTTCCTTTCACTGACCACAAAGAGATATTGAATCATGTCAAAATGTGGTTTTCAATTCCAGTAAAATTGCAAAACATTTTCTTTAGCAAGGACATACACTTTTTGGTGTCTTTCAAATGTATTCATTCACTGAACCTTTTCACTATTTGTCACATTGCACCCAGAAACCTGAATGGATTTTATTGGGAGTTAATGTGTCAGGCCAACACAAACACTTCAAAATGGTGAAATGAAAAGAAATGCATGCATGGTTTATTTACTTTAAAAAAATAAAATAAAATCTGTTTTAATGTACTGGTTAAACTACTATGTACATAAGTATGGCATGATATGGCATGGTACGGTATGGTATGCATATTTTACAAAACCATCTGCTGGAAAACATATGTAAAACATTTCTAAAAAATCATTTTTCCAGCTTTGCTACAAATTCTCAATTCAATTTTGTTCTGGATTTTGCACCAATCAAGAGCAACTTTCTTGCACCATAATGCTGTGACCACTAGGGTACAGTTTCAATTTTCCACAATACAACACGTTAGCCACGAAGCTTAGCTATGTCTTTGTCACCCTTGTTCATGTGTTTTATGCTCGCCTCACTGCTCTCGTTTCTCGTTTTTTGTTGTGTCATGCCCTTTTCTGTAACAGTGATCTATTGAATTGTGCTGTATGAAATCTTTCTATTATCTACAGTTGCTCAGCATGTTGCTGTTTGTTTATTAATGTTATTTTACAAACTTTTAATGCCTTTAATTCCATAATGCCTTCACAGTACTGACACACGTATACTGAGATCAAATTACACACATTTAAAATTTATTGCTATTTAGGTGATTTCCAACTCAAGGCACTGAATTTCATTTAAAAGGGGTTGAACACAACTTCTTTGAAGTTTTTGTGGCTCTAACATGATAAAGTGTGAAAAGGTGTAAAGCATGTTTTTACATTTGCTAGGTTCTTTAACTTGCTTGACTGTACTTTCACATGTGATGGTAAAGCCACAAAAAAAAAAAAAAAGCTGCACGATATTATAAAAATTACTCCAAAAGTAGCTTCTATATTTAAACAACTTCCCCTCATTCACTCTGTAGCTTACTGGGTCAGACAGTCTGGAGTCTCTAAAAACAAACAATGCAACAAATCTTAGCATTTCTCGTTTGATTCTAAAAACTGTGAATCATGTTTTTAATTCTGGTGCCCCAGTTAAACAACTTTTTCTCCTTGTTTGTGTAAAGCACTTCATGTACCGGTTGCTTGTCTGCTCATACTTGTCCTTCAGAAATGTACATGCACTTTGACAAGTGAAGAGCTGACAGGAAACCCTCAGGTCAACCATGGTCTGGAACCTCTGCTCAGCCATCATGTTTTCAGAGGACATAAATCAGATGAAATCCACCGGTTCCTCTCGTCTTCAAAGGCCTTTGTTTTACAGCCTCGGCATAGAGGTTATCATGGGGGCAGCAGCAATAGTTTGCATAATAGGTCTACTTATGCTTGCTGATAAGATACACTGAAAGTGTTTTACTTCCACTCTCTAGGTTGTCAATAAAAAAAAAGGCAATCGGGTGTTTTTTCAGGCTTTCGACTGTATCAAGTCGCTGTGTCAGGAGCTCCATTTTTTGACTTGTCTGCCAGTGTAAACGGGAATGAATTGTTTGGGTTCCTGTCTGTGGGATTTCTACGACTGACTCTGTCAGGGTGACTAAAAGACTTGGTGCTGCAGGTATTGGTGCCATCACCCCCGGCTGGATCAGAAGGTTATGGACGCAGATGAATACAGTAGAAATTGATGCTGTCGTTAAAAGTGTCTTGGAGTTATGCTAACTGACTACACGCTCCAAGGTTAAGAGGTGTTAAGCACACCTTCTCATCCTTGTTAGACAATGTTTGCCTCGGTGTCAATCACATCATATGTCAGGAGCTTTTATGTTTGCGTGTTCACTCACAGAGACAACTTTTCTTTCTCCCACCACCGAGACCCCTCCTTCCCACTAAAACATACTCATCTAGCTAATCGTAGGTCACCCTCACGGTAGAGCGTTTGTTGAACCAAGGAGTGTTGATGAGTAGGAGGGGTTGGGGGCCATCAGCTATCGCTAATCACTAACACTGGCTAACAGTAGCCCTGTGGAAGCAGTAGCCTTGCAGCCGTGTGATCTCCAGCTAACCTTGCCCATGGGCCTCTTTTGTCTGCACGCCGCACACGGCTGGCTCCATCCTCTCTGTTATTGAGCGGGTTGTTGGTGAGGCGGGGGCTAAATCAATGGCAAATCACTGGCACTGTTCTCAGGACAGTGACCGAAGCTCGGCATGTTGGCCCCCTCCGTCTCCGTAATGCCATAGTTCCCCCTCTTTCTCGTGCATCCCTCAACCGGTCCTCCATCCCTCAGTCACCCCTCCAACCCCTCCTGTCTGATTGACACTTGAAAGGTGGCCGAGGACGGGGCCGGAGGCGATGTTCCACGCTCTGGAACCCTCCGTGCGGGGGAACAGCTGGTGACATCTGCAGAGAGGCCCACAAAAGGCAGTTGAAAGCGTGCAATCGTGCCCCCTCCTTCTCTTCTTCCCTTGTTTCTCTCACTCTCTCCTTCTCTTTCTCCCCCCCCTCTGTCTCGCCAACCCCTTCTCACCCGCCTCGTTCTTTCTCTTTCATTCTCCCCTGCTCCTGTCTCTCTTTTCCTGCTTCAGATGTCCCCTCTATCTCCGAAGAGCCGGTCCTTTTGTCTGAAGCAGTGATACAGGCACCCGTTTGCCTTTGAATTGTGCGCTTTATACTTGAAGAGCGTACGCGGGAGCATGTGTGTCTGAGCAAAGAGAAAGAGAGAAGACAGAAAGAAAAAGGGGGACAAGCGTGAAATAAAAGTGTTCTACAACAGCAAAACAACAACACATAAATGCCTTTAAATCAACCTCCCCCTGGTCATTTGATTTATTTATTTGCATCTTTACGGAGAACCCCACCACCCCCTCCAAAATCTGTGTGTTTGATCTCCTTACATGGAAAACTATCAGCTTTATTGATATCCATGAGCACGGAGCCAGTTAAAAGCTGCCTTTTAAGAGGTCCCATTGTCCCCGTTCAATGGCATTAACCCTGGCTCAGCTCGCAGTAAGTGCTTGGGAAGCGGAAGGGGGTATCGACTCCCGTTAAAAGAATCCAAACGCGTTAAAATAACGAGACACACATCGCCCACAGGAATGTCAAACTTCCGAGCCGTTCCTTTTTCTCTCCTCTCTCTCTCTCCTCATCCATCTTTCTCTCACATCCCTCTTTTTCTCTATCCTAAAGAGTCAAAGACTAACCCCACACTATCTGTTCTCTTTTTAAGACTTTTCTGTTGGACTTTTTGCTAAAGTAATGCACATCAAGGCCAGCAAATCTTACGCCTGCACATCATTAGCAAAGCAAATTTGATGAAAAGCTCCCTTTTCCATCCAACCACACCTCACACCCCTTCTATCCTTGTCTAAGGAGAGGTCAAAAGGTCGGCGTTCTCCAGGTGCCCTTTTGCCATCAATATTTCAGAGCTGTGTGAATCCCTCCTTTCAGGAAACTGGCCGCGTTGACTGAAGGTATCTTCAGGACTCAGGGGTTGGCTGATGGATGAGCACAAAGCACCCGTCAGGCTCCAAGCAGTGCTGCAGCGCACACTGTCCATGTTCTGTGTATTTGTGTGTGTGTGTGTGTAAAGGAAAGGCTCAGGCAGGTCCCCCGCGGTCTCTTTTGTTGGACTAACTTGCCATTTGAATGGGATGGGAGTCATGAGTGACAGAGGAAAGTGTAGCTGGTGGTAAAGTGAGATATTGACCTCTCAATCGCCATGGAGAGGTGAGCTAGGGGAGTTAAGCAGTCAAAGCTTTGGCTTGTATATACAGGAGGTAAAATGTGAGTAAAATTCAACAGCAAACACAGTTCAGATAAGAAGCAGACACTAAAAGAGGTTGATTTGTAAGAGTTTGTCTCTGATTTTTCTAAAAATGAATCTCTCCTTTTGGACGAAGGTCCCGTTAGTTGTTCTACTGGCTGGGTGTGCAGTAACATGAAACAAGATTCCCCCCGATGATAATATTCAGTTTCAGCTCTGCCTGCATGTCCTGTCTGCCCCTGTCCAGAGCCCCTCCAAGACAAAAGGGGAAGGAGCCTGGCGGGGGAACAGTAGCTTCTTGTTATTATGACATGTGGTAACATGAACTCCTTAGAAGACTTCTCCTGTCATCCTGACCTGAGGTCCTCTTTATTCCACAGTCAGGGGATGTGGAGGTCACAACCTCCTGGACAGATTATGCTGGAACATACTACGCTGTGTTGAAATTGACTTTAATAAGTTTATTGGTTATGCCGTTGATGGTCCTTTGTGGAAGTTCTCTCTGGAGACTGAATACAGAGTAGTCCTTTGATTAACCATTCATATGGGATTGTTCTTAACCAAAGTTTTATCTAACCTCAACATTGTCTCTGTGTTTTACTTTGAAATCTAAGAAACACAAAGTCTACAGCCATTGAAGTATGGACTTTAACATTCTGATCTTTGTTATTTCAGATTTAAAGAAGCATTCTTGAAGGTTATGAGAGTGGCATATGTAATTTCCATTTCTGAAATGCTGTAATCAGTTTTGACGAAACTGCTAACTTACAGAACCCACACATTCCACATTTTGTTTTCTTTTTTTGTCAAGTACATGACCCTCAATGTCCAACTTAGCTAATATTCTAGGTCTGAACTTTAAATGGGATATTTTATGCTCTAACCTACACAATTTCATTGCAGCTCTTGTTGGATGTTTAGAGATGTGATGAGTAATGAATCTCCATCCCATACTTCCTTCTTCCAGGCTTGCTCTATATTGTACTCCATCCATCTGCACATCAACTTCGACACCAGCTTCAATTTTGACCAGAAAATCTTCTTCCACATTTGTGTTGTCTTCTACATGATTTGTGGCAAACGACAAATTGGACTTTTGATCGCTTTTTTCTTGACATTCTTCCATATTTGACAGATCATGACTTTTCTGTCAAGCGATCATTCCACTGTGTTATTTGAGTGTCCTTGCAAGTTTTCATTCCTGCATATGTGATTTGTGTTCTTTCTGTTTTCATATTTTTGATTAAATTTGGTGATGGGATGTTTAATGTTTTTGTTTACTTTCACAAATGAAGCATTGCGGCCTTGATTTTCAGTGGGGTTTGTCTCTGCGATGCTTTTTGTTTTGAAACAAACAGCATCACAACCTTGACAGAATTTTATTAAATACAATTTTTATATACGTTAATTTACACACTGGAGGAACTAACAAATTAAATCTCTGCTGGCATTTTGTTGCAGTAGATTTTATTTAGGCTTATCTAATGTGTACATTTGCAGATTAGATTAAACAAAATAATTTTCAAAGAAGATTTATCATTTATCCTCAACTTGAGATTCATGCTCTACACTGTGTCTGTCTAATCACCTAAACTTTCACTAACATACTTTCAAATTTGCTGTGGTAGCATTACAAAACCTGAAAAATTCAAAGGGTATGATTACTATTAAATGCTCTCTAGTTAATATGGTAGATTACATTAGGTAAGCAAAACTTCCTCTCCCCGATCAGCTGGTTTTCAATGTATTAAGGGTAAAAGACAATAGAAATCTTCTTATGAATCTACTTGAAAAAAAAAGTTTCTTTAAAATGGCAATTAATTGCCACAACAGGTGAGCCTGCTGGACACTAAAGTGTCATTGACACTTGGCATCTGACAGAACCATGCTTTTTATTTTTATTGTCGTCTTTGTTGCACTATTAATATTCTTGCTCTGTAGTCCGTGGCAGCGCTCAAAGGCGCGCGGTGCAGTGTTGGAGATGACAGGCCTGCTGTGGCACTGAGCAAGCCAAAAAAGTGACAACGACGTCATTGCTCTCTCTTGTTAACGAAATAAATAAATGTGCTCTGAAAAGCCAATAAGCATTGGGCGAGAAGTGAAGCCAAGGATTGCTACGTCAAAAACAACCGATCTATCCATTAATCTCTTGCTCTCAGACCACCACCTCCCCTCCCCCCCCCACTTTTCACTTTCTCTCTTTCCTCTGAGAGAATTATTGCCATAGATGTATAATTCACGGTGGTTTGGCTTTAGAAGGCAGCGGTTCTGTTGGAAAACACGGTGACAGCCAAGTTAGCGCACCCTCTCATTCAACTCAGCCACCTGTTCACTGGGGAGGGGGCAGAGAGGGACGCTTGATTTATATTTCATCTTTCCCCCGAGTCTAATGACTTTGTTGCACACTCGAGGCTGGAAATTGTCTCATGTATTAAAGATGACAACTTAAAGGAATCCTAAAGCGCCGACATGATTGAGCACTTAGGTGCACACTTTTTGTTGTAGTTTAGATTGCTTGTGTCAAGTTTAACTTGTCAGCTTTCTATTCCCAAGGCCACTCGTCATTTCAAGTCCAATATCTGTCATCAAGTTTAACAGCAACGTTTGTTCATTTATTTGTATTAAGCTCTCCCTGGGCTCTCTCTGATTTGCAGATTTTATTTCAGATTTAATTTCTTGCCATAAAAGAAATGGAAAGGAGAATTTGAAGTGAAAAAATTACTTCCTGCTTGTGTTTTATGCATGCAGCGTTGCATCTGTTTGCATGCATGCTCACATCAGCACCATTTGTTTGTGTGACTTCAATTTTTTTTGGAGGTGAAGAGGAATAACAAGTTAGAGCCTTGGCAGCCGCTTACGCTCGCCCATCTGCGCGGACCCTTCATCGGTCTCAGAATTTCCTCGTCCATGATGAGGACTGTCAGGGGCTTTTTAACCTCCTAACTGCCACTCCCCATTGGCCCTAATCATGCATTAATGACATCAAGAGGACCCTAGGGCTGGCCACGTTGCTGTCTGTGCAGACAGGATACTGATGAAGAGGGCAATTACTGACCAGCAAATAGCATAACCTCCACTGATCTGCAAAAGAGGTTAGGAGCTATTAGCTTGCAGGTTATACTCTTGAGATCCAGAAGGGGGTTTGAGGAAGGATCTGGTGCTGAGAGTAATTGGGGAGGTGACTGTGTGTCAAAGGAAAAAAATGTTTTCATGTGTTTGTCATCCTTTTTTGTCACTCTCTCCATTAAAGACATGCTCGAAGCCTGTCACCAGTGTGATTGCTAAGAGGTCTAGCTGTAAAATACCTCTGAGTGGGAAAACTATTCATATTTCATCAAAAAGTCTTTGATTAGTCCCAGACACATGCACACACTTGCCCCCTTCACACTCTCATTCATGCTGCGCTCTCAGTCATGTCCGTTTTCTCGCTTGGAGATGAGTGAGAGTGTTTGTATGAAATATTAACAGGCCATTTGCTTCTCTGCTCCTCTGTTCGAGAGCTGGATCTTGGCCCCGTTGTCTCTAGTTCCTCTTTGAGGCCATCTGCTGGGTACAGGCATGAGGGAGGCTTCCAAGAGGGTGGTGGTGGTGGAGGGGGGCCCTTGTCACCCAGGCGGGCAAGCCCAAAAAGCAGCAGTGCCCTGGGGATCGATGCACCCGACCTGCGAGGTGACGGAGCATCAAAGCTCCGCCAACCTGCCAGATCACTGTACACGCCACAAGGACCACTGATATGTAAACGCCGCTGCTTACCATCAGACCCGTGGGGAGCCGACTGAGTCTTTGTGACACTTCTGAAGGGCTGTTTTCAGCACAGTTTAGCTGCTATTTATGTACGGCTTTGTAGAACGGCGGTTTGGTCACAGAGGCCTTGACAAAAAGCCCAGGATCCCTTTGGAGAGGCTTTCTTTTACTTTAAAGGGCTGCTTGCTTAGTTTGGAGGAAAAAAGTGGAACATTTCTCTTTCATCTAACAATAATTATTCTTAAAAAATCTGTTAGAATTACTTACTCCTTTTAAAACAGTATTAATATTTGAAAAGAACACACAACCAGCTTCTTAAAAAAAACATACTTAAGAAGGAAAATGTAGAACAAAGTTTGTTTCTCTACATAAAATGTTCTGCTTTATTGCAAAACTTGTACTTCTTGGACTTTTAATACATGTTTTCCAAACCACAAAGTTCAGGTATGGACTTTAACTAGGCCATTTTTACATATGAATATGTTTTGATATTAACCCTTCCATTGTAGCTCTGGCTGTACATTTAGTGTTTTTTGCTAAACATACCGTCAGATCTACTTCTAAGTCCAAGTCTTTTGCAACTTCCAGCAGGTTTTCTTACAAGATTACAGTGCATTTTACATAATCCATCTTTCTATTAACTTTTGTTAGCTTGCGTGTTCCTGCTGGAAACCACAATGCCACCAAAATGCTTCATAGTGGAAATGGTGTGTTCAGTGTGCACAGTTAATTACCACAGTAAATTTTGAATATTAGCCAAAAAGTTTCTTTTTTTTTTATTAATCTTTGCTGTATTCACTAATGTGTTTCTCCTACCTTAATTATACACCATCTTTTTTAGTCTATCACACAAAATATTAATAAAAAAACATTAAAGTTTGATACTATAAACTGACAAAACGTGGAAATGAGTGACTGGTGAATACTTTTGAAATATGCTGTAACAGACATATTTTGGCATTAATCAACCCACTTCAAAGCAAGTGTGTACAACTGTGTGTGCTCACTGACATTTGATGTCCTTGTTTGGGTAATGGATTTGTCAATAGCAGTGAGAGGGTTGGGCCAGATTCAGTCTTATGAGGCCCCTGGGTTAAGAAGGGTGCATTAGCTCACTGCTAAGTGATTACTGATCGCGCAGCTGGCACACACACAGAGACACGCACACACACACGCATACAAACATGGCGGCATACATACATCCGATATGCACACATGCACATGCTTACATTCATGTTCATATGCGATTAAAACAGTTCAGTTCCTGTAATGAAAGGGTCCACAAATTAAAAGGCTTTAATGTACATGGTAACAAGTAAATGATGGAAAGACGTTTTATGGATCCTTAAAAAGCCCCTGCATTAATCTGGCATCCCTCTCATCGCTTTTTTTTAAATAAATAAGTTGCTGTCTGTAGATCTTATTGATGAGATAAAATAATTGATTGAAACAGAAACTTTAGTGAAAAGTATTCATATCTCTTGAACTTTGAGGGATTTCGTCACTTTACAATATTTTATGCTGTTCTGATTTTTGTGTATTTTATGGAAGGAAAACTTATACAAAGTGGACGGAAAGGATCAGAAATCCTGAAAGATAAAAATCTGGTTTGCAAAAGTAATAAGAACCATTTTCTGTGTTGCGTCTAAATAAAAACCAATCCACCTGTGAGTAATGTAAGTCCAGTTGTTTCTGAAGGCTTCATAGGTTTGTTTGAGATAACTAGTAAACAAACGTGGATATTTATTAAGAAGTTTGCAGTCATTTATTTCTGTTTTACAATTATACATCTCTATTAGATGCCCTAGCACATACAGTTACAAAAAAACACATTGAAGATTGTTGTTGAAATGTGAAATTGTGTATAGGAAAATACATAGTTTACAAAAGAAATAGCATTTGTATTTTTCATATTACAAAATGGACTACAATTTTGTTCATCTAATTTTCACAGTAATTCTGGCCTATCCTCTGATGGACCAGTCTTCATGCATGCACACTTGAATGCATTTACACATCTTGGCCCTTCTCTCATGGCCATTGCTTCTTTGCCAGGACACGGCATCGCCATGCGTGTTCATGTGTGATGCTGGCAGCACCTGGGGCCTCGCCATAAAAAATAAAATACAGCCATCATCAGAGGTCTTATTCACAGAACAGCTCACCGTTACAGAATCAGAAGCACAGACTCTCACAGTATGTTCCACTACAGCCTCACACTTAGCTTAACAGTGAAGTTGCTTTTACAATAGATTTAAGAAAATATGACTTTGCTTAGACATGACGTACGTTTTATCTTTCTTGAATTTAAACACACAGAGAGGGATTTCCCAAGCTCTGCCCATGAAGACAATGTTAGAGAGGCTGCACATTTAAAGCACTAAAACCATAAACAGCTTGTAGAAGTGTAATACAATGGAGAATAAGTGATATGATAGCGTATTAATGGATGATTTTAGAATCAGATTACACCCTGTGGGAGCAAGTACGTTATGTATTCATAAGGAGTCCCAAAGTCATCAACTCAATCACACAAACATGCATAATTTTTTCTTCTATAATTTTACATTGAATAAAATAGAATAGAATTAAATAAAATTTTGTATTGGATTTAGTTTCTAAGTGGCTTAGATTTGTGTTTGGCAGGTTTTGCACAAATGGAAGGAATGGGAGGTTACCAAAACTGTATCTTTCTATGCACAGAAGTGAGTCAGGGAGACCGTATGCAGTGCTTAAATAAGGCAGATTGAGGTGTTAACATCATTATTGCACATTTCCTCCCATGAAATAAAGCATTGTTTCCTTCGTTGCTGTCCCAATGGGAATAGCATAATCCCAGATTAAAAAGGATGAGTTAGCAGACACACAACGACGCACAATGAGGCTTTTGTGTTTGTGTGTGTCTCTATGTGTGCCGAAGCATTTTTTGTTTACTGTACAGCTTAAACACCTGCAAGAGGGAGAGGAATGTTCTCATGCATGCACTTTAGCAAAATGCAGGCTGCTTTTCGGCAGCGTGTCTGCTCACTAAACAGCAACAATAATTTGTGATGAGAAAGAGCTGGAATGATTCATTTAATCAACAGCACAGCATAGAAGTAAATATCTGGCAGTGAATAAGACTGTATTATCGGCTTTCCTAATGTTATTTTACATATCCACAATTAGCATGTCCCCCTCTGTAACTTTTATAGTTCTTGATCATTCATGCAAGAGAATTTGTGGGTCGCACAGTAAGCAGGGGGGAGCAGCTAACAAGTTTCTCAGTGTGACAGATGTCCCCTGGAACATTTCTCCATCGGTTCCTGCACCCTCCCACTCTGTTACCACCTCCGGCACCCAGGCCTCCCACCCCCTGAGTGAGCGTTGCGAGGTGATCCAAGCCTGCTTAACCTACTTCCCAAGACCTGGCTCTGAAAATGGTTGCACGCGTATCTTTGCTGGTGCTTTAGGATAACCTCCATGCAACCTCCTGTGGTTGCAGTCAAATCTCCAGAAGAATAAGTCTGATTTTGATTGGCTAACATTAAATCTTATTTCTTTTTGACTAGACAATGTGTCACTCCAACCTTGCCCAAAGTTCTGCTCCTTTATGGCACATTTACTTGTTTACCACAATAAAGACTTTCTCTGTTCATCTCACTGATTCATCTCTGTCTCAAATGACATCGCAAAGTTGATCCCTGCAAGGTTCCTGCATCAATGGCGTCTGATGGCAACAATAATTTGTGACGAGAACGAGCTCTCCAAAAGTTGTTTGGTCTTTAACCAAACAACTTTCTAAATTGTTTGGTTTTGCGTGAAGCTTTTGCAGTTATGTCAGACACTTCTTTATGGCTTTAGAAATGTTTTTTATACATGCACTTTTTGCATAAACAACCTACATCCTAATATAAAGGAAGACGTCCCAAAAGCCAGGACAAAGTGTACCCGGTTCATTAGCTCAGGATACATTTATTTGACTGATATTAAGGCAAACTGATCATATGTGGAAAACAAAATTACATTTTTGTCATCCAGAATGAGACTGTTCTATGCTTAAAGTTCTGACTTGTCCTTTGTGTGGTTTCTAAAACTTTGACTTCCTTCCTCCCTCTTACACCCAAAGTTTCTACAAAATAACTATATAGTGAAAAAAAAAACCCATCTGATAGCACCATCAAAAGGTCTTGCTCTTGACACCTGATAATTAAACAGATATTTACTGAAATCTTAAATAAGACTTAATTCTTCCTGGATAAGAAGACGCATTCCACTTTGAGTACACATATATACTTGTTCATCATCTCCATTTTTATGTTTGCCTAGCTTAATTTTGTACACACACACACACACACACACATATATATATACATATATATATGTGTGTGTATATATATATATATATATATATATATATATGTATGTATACTGGTCAAGGTTCAGACCTAAATCCAGTTTAGAATTTTTGCGAAAATTTGTATATTGACGTGCACAGATACTCTCCATCCCATCTGAGTGAACTTAAACTAATTTAAGAAAACAAAACAACAGAAAAGCCAAGCATTTTGGTCTGCAGATGTGCAAAGCTGCTAGAGACATTTCCAAAAAGAATTGCAGCTGTAATTGCGGTAATATGTGGTTCTACAAAGTATTAACTCAGGCAATGGTGAACGTAACGTTTTATTGAAAAATCCTTTGAAAGTTGTTCAATATTTTTCACCACTTTGCTCTAGCATAACACATAAAATGCTGAGAAAATAGTCTTGTGTGACATGAAAAAATGTAACAAAGGTTCGAAACGTGTGAATACTTTTACAAAAAAATACTTTCTGAGTACAACAATAACAAAGCCCCTCTATCATTCTCATGGAATAAGGCGTAACCTGCTCTGGGTAATCTGCAGTGAGCCTAAACAGAAATGTCTTTCTCGCTATAACAAGTAGCTCTAATAATCATAAACCTGCCACTCTGAAGTACTCTGACGGATCTGCTGAATGTCCAACTTGTTCTATGCAATGAAATGAAATGAATCCTGTTATTATATTTTCTTTGCCTGGTATTAAGATACACACACTTCCGTTCACAGGGACTCAAACACCTCGGCGCACACAAGCAACCGTTACATTTCACAACCTTCACCACCCGTGCGCCAATTGATGTGGACACAGAGAGTAGTCCCCCATGTTTTTTCTGGAGCGCGTCAAACACTTGCGGTGGAAGCTCTACATGTTGGTTATTGTTATTTGAGAGTACATGCTGGAATATTGGGCGTATCGATTACTTTTCACCGCAGGGCCTCTTGGCCAGGCCACAAAAGCTCCTTGCTGCATGCTGCCAATAGGCCCATTTCTGCTACACTTATTTTTAATGCGCGTCTTACATGACTTTGCTCTCTCAAGGTTTTTGGAGAGGAGGAAATGGCAGACTGAATGTAAACAGGATTAGCGTTTCTCTCGGGCTGCCCAGGCAGTTGTTGCTGTAATGCTCAGCTGTAGAGTTTGATGCGAGAGAAGAGATATCAATTCTGATTTTGTGTTTGTCCAGCAAGACGTTTGGCTGAGCTGCCAGATAAAGGTTCAATCTTTAGTCTTCAGAGTGCCTCTGCAGATTCCACATTTAATTTTTTGAGCATCTTTAAAAATCATTTTAAAGATGCCGATTTGTCCTGGCGTCGATCCAAGCCAGCAGCTCGCACGTCCCGAACCCACTCATGCAGAACCTTGTCCGTCCTTCTGTTGGTCCGGGATTGTTGGTTCTCTTTGCACCCTAGCCATCAAAAACTAAATATAGCAGATTTGTTGCTCTTTCAGAACTTGCTCCACCTGCCAAAATACACAAGCCCTGCTTTCTTAACCTTGCACTGTGATCTGTGTATTTGGAGTGGAAATGCAGTGAAAGGAGAGGCAGCGGCTCTCAACATGGCTGGCCCGAAGGCGAGGTAATGACAATGTCTGCTTGTGTTTTTGGAAGCTGTGAAACCACAGCAGGGAGCCCATAATAAATGCTTGACTGTAATTCCGTGCTATTACTCAGAGATGTTGATATTGATTGCTGCTGGAATGCGTGGCCTGTGTCCTGCACTTCACTTACATCATGCTGGCTCCTTACTCGTGCTGTTGTGTCTCCACCATGATAGAAGCCTCTGGCTTTTCTCTGTTGAAAAAGGCATTGTAGGGAAAATATTTAGCTTTAGAAGTAAGACAACACTGGAGCTGTACAGTTCATTTAGCTCACACACATTAACCCTTGTTTTTCTTTCCACTTTCCACTGTAAAGGTCGAATGGAAGTCGAACTGTGTGGTTTCCGAACGTTTGGGACCCCTAACCCTTTGCGGCCCATATGACGCTCCGAGCTGAGCTGCTATGACGCACCTGTCGCCACAGAATACATCATGGTGTTTTGGTAGACAACAGTACAGTAAATATACTGATCATGGCAGAGAGGATCTGCCCAGGGCCTTCAGAACTGGTAGAGCAGATCCAAATTAAATATATTATATAACAGTGGAACTGTTTTTTTTAACCAATCAGCTTTCAAACTCACTTCACTGCGGTATCTAGAAGTTTCACAATGACTTCAGAGGTTTTACACCCTCTGGTTGGCCGGTCAGAGCAAACATATCGCCTTCAAGTTTTTGTCATTGTGGTGGATTAACTCATATATACATCTTTATATATGTATCTATATATATATAGGTATATACTTATATATTAAAAGTGACTGTGCTGCTTCTTTCCAGATGTTTAATCAGCTCTCAGTGTTTGTGCTCTCTCTCATTACAGCATGTGAGCAGACGAGTGGCCTTCATCAGCATAGGAATGTGACTGACTCCACAAGGCTTTAAGAAAGCAGCACTTTAACTTTCCCTTCAACAGTCCTTCAAGACATACGTACAGGAGTTGGACTCTACAGTTAAACCCGTTTCCTGTCTGCCTGTTGAGTTCAGAGTTATGGCACTAAATTTAGATTTTGTTTGTTAAAAAATAATATATAATGTACAACATAACAACTGTGGTTCACTTTCTCTTAATCAGTATATATTTGCTGCAGTGAGTGGTTCTTCCTTAAAACATATATCATATGTAACCATATATATAATCTGGAGCAAAGCAAAACAACAAAATGTGCATGGCTAAAAATGACTCGGAAGTGTTTTCAGGAGATGGCGTCTCCAACTTCAGACTGGGGAATGTGTTCAGAGGGTGTCAGTGAGAAATCCGAATCAAAAACAAATTAACATCCTGAGGTTTCCCAGTTTCTTTAAATTCAAGCCACATTTCAGGAAATCCACCAACACATTCACCAGAGTAATATGTTGCAAATTTCTTATAAGAACTAATATGCATATTGGTAATATTTTCCAATCGCAAAAAAATTTGATTTTATTGTTTGTGAAGTATGAGACCAAATTTTGAGCCGAGAGTTAATGGTAGAATTTTCAATCAGCAAGTTGATCCTCAAGAAAATTAGAGGTGGAGCGGTGAAATAAATTAGTAAAGGGAAAATGAAAGTAAGAGCTATTTATCATAATGTAATGCGCTCTTGAAGACAAATGGTTCTTTGACAGAGAAACATGGATGTTTACATATTAGTTCATCTTCCTTTTTGCACCCATGTGGAATTTTAGACATATGTCTCCACACCAATCAGACTGACAACACTGGAAATGGATTTGCTCAGGCATGCTATGCAATAAAGCTCATCGATTCCAACAAAATGAATCACCAAATCTAAAACGAAGCACTATATTTAAGCTGATCCAGCCAGCCTGTTTGTGTTGCTCCACTACAAGCGTCACCTTCACACTGTCATTACAAGACGAGTCAGACAGACTTCATGTCTGTCATTACTCTGCTTCTTTCAGCACGATCAGTTTCTGCTCCTGCTTTCAGATATTGAGGCTAACTATTAGCCAGATGTGTTTTACTTTTCTCTTTTTTTTTTTGGATTGACGTTCTTCTAAAAGGACAGTTAATATCCAAGCTGCACAAGACAAATCTGTCAATGTCTTCATTTAGTAGAAATCCAGACCGGTTGACCCTACAGGCTGAAGTTAACCACTGCTAAATTAAATCAACTCCAACGTCAAAGACGTAATAGTGGTTTAGGCAAACGCTATTTTATGAGCCTTTAAATCATCATCATGTTTGCGTTGGGCGATTATTTACACAAAACTCAATGATTACTTTTGCAGAAAATGGAGAAAGGAGGCAGCACACTAGCAGTCATCTTCCTGTGTGAAACGCTTCCTCAGAATGAAACATGTGAAGCATCTACAAAACTGAAAAGTGAGGCAGTAAGAGAATTAATAACACACACGCACGCACACGCACATATGTAAAGTGCTTTGAGATGATATTTGTTGTGATTTAAAATATATCTAATCAATTTAACCTATCTATCTATCTTGGGGGCACACACTTGGTGAATACAGTATGCAGTATACGGTATGCATGCGTGAGTGAGTGTGTGAAGCTAGGCTAATTAGCTAGAAAGCTAGTGAATGGAAAAAAGATATGCACATTGGATGGCTGATATCTGATGACGTCACATTGTTATACCACATGAAAAAATGGTGCCGAATTAGAACAAAGTAACACATGCTATAACTAGCATTAAAGACCTGATAAAGAGGAGAAATAAGCTTGTGCATCCCCATGCACGAGTACAGGTATGGGTGTGTGGCTGCAGATTAGTAAGACATGGTAAAAGAAGAAAAAAAAGATGCAATTATACACAAATGTTTCATTGGTAGAATCAGCAGCCTACTGTGAACTTAATCAGGTGAGCATAAAGCAAACAAACAGCAGAACGAAACGAGTAATCTGTAACAGAAACTGCAGGTAGTGTTTTGGGAGCCTGCACGTAAGCATATATAAAACACGTCAAATAAGCACAATGAAATGATAAGTGAATTGTTTTATGAAATCATAATGAACTAACAAGCTAATTTTCTCTGCCAGACACAAGCCCCTTGTTGGAAGACCGTTCTCCAACTTTCATATAAATAGGTATCTTTGTCTTTTTTTCTGTGCCTTCATGTAAAAAAAAAAAGTGTAACAAATAAAATATGTCCAAGTTGTGTCAGCTCTACTGTCTGAGGTCTTACTGAATAAATTCATACAAATGAGAGCAAACTAGAAGCATCAGATTTATACCATGCCTGGGTTTTCATTTGCCTTAAATGCTCTCCTGTGTCCTGTTGTCACAGATTATTAAGCCGTAACTTAGATTTATCAAAATAAAGATCTGACACAGCACAGCTCGACATCACATACAATACAAAATAATGGCTCTGTAGTAATAATCTGGAGAGGATGTCAAAAACTTGTCTGGCTCAGCGTGTGCTGTCCACATGTCACAGAGGGGATGTGAAGCGAAGGGGCTGGTTTTCATTCTGACCAGCTGATTCCAATGATTACTGTCTCTTTTCTCTTCTTCTCTAATCAGGAAAATCCACTGATAAAGCCTGTGCTTGGACAAAAAAAAAAAAAAAAAAAAAATACCACATGACAACCTCTCTGGCACACCCTTGCCTCCTGTTCTTGGTTATATAAACACATACTGTTTCGGTTATTTTTAGCAGGGTATTTTCTCATTTATCTTCCAGATTAGGCGGCAGAGGCAAACATGAAAGAAGTGGCTTGTCGAGGGGGATGATTTGGACGCTACACAAGCCTACGTTGTGGAATATAATTTATATGAAAATGTTCAACATCTGTGACATTAAATAGCGCTGAGCACTATTTAAGAATGCAACCGGGCTTGATTGGAAATGCTGAGCAAATTTATGGCAGAAGTAGAGACAAGAGGCACCAGCCGTTCCCAACAGCAGCTTCCCTCTGCTCTCTCCCCTTTCCATCGGTGTCTCTCCTTCTGGTCACTCTCTCTCATTCCCAGGCTCTTGACTGTGGGTGTCCCATTGGGAATTCAAGTAGCACGTTGGGTCAGCCACTCAATACCTCCCCCTGTTTGAAAGGATTCATTGCAGACTAATTGGGATAACATGACTGGAAATGTTGACCTTGGTATTTCTAAACAAGGTTTCAATTAACTCGCAATAAGGCCAGGGCGGCTTGGGCCCGGGCGAATCCTCCAGCAGGAGGAGGAAATGCGAAACATGCCCCAAAGTTGATGGTTGGCTTTTCTTAACTTTGATTAATCACTGAAAGAGTAAGCAAGTGGGACTGGTAAAACAATTAGAAAGAAAAACCCTCTGTTCTTCCTGCAGTAGCATTTAAGACTGAGATTGAGTTACTGGAAGATTTTTCAAAATGTCAGCCGTCCCTTCTCGTAAATCCAAATAAAGCACATTTTGTGCTCAATGTGTAGAAATTAAAAAGGATGCAATGAAAGGCAATACCACCCTGCCCTCAGCATATGAGGACTTTCAGGACAGCCAAGGAGCTTCAGATTTATTGTATTTCTCTTATTTAGTTTTGAAGTGGAGAGTTTTAAAGCAGGGATCTTTTTTTTCCTGAGATTTTCTTTCAGGATTTTCTCTCTTTTTTTGTTTTTATGTACCTCCAATCTGTCATCTTGATCAGCAGAATGTGGTTTTGCCTTTTTTTTTTTTTTTTTTTTTTTGCGAGACGCAATCAGAGATTAGTGCAGCTGGTGCCCTCTGCTGTCCGAGGTGTTACCGTAACTTAGAGCAGCTCAAATGCTCGGCGCTGCGGATACGTTTGATCTGCTTTTAATAATGACGTGTGCCTAACAATCTGCCATTAATTTTTTTTTTTTTTTTTAAAACAAAAGCCTCCTTAAACCACATGCAAAACTGGCTCCGACTTACAGAACTGATACTTTGAGGAAGTTTATTATTTCACATTATATTGAGTACAGGCCCTTTAGATCTCAGTGCCAGTAGCCTTGATCCGGCGGGCCCGAAAAACGCTCTGCCAGAGTTTTAGATTCGGTACAGGAACTGAGCTGAGCCACCTGATGAGAGACAGAGAGAGGTTCTGGTTGAGTCAGCACATCCACTCTGCGTATTAGGTCATTTGGAGCCACGGGACACCAGCTGACCTGTGTTGAATTATCGTTAATTTGAAACGCAACAGTGGAGCTCGTATCTGTGGGCTTGCCGCTCCGACAGGAAGACGCGAGGACGGCGGAAGGGGGAAGATGGACTCTGCAGATTAAGCCGGAGCTCTAAAACCCATCCTCCCTTTCATGTTGCTCTGGTATCATCAGGTTGACAGTTTTGTGTGTTTGGCTTCCTTCGTGTTCTTCTTTCTTGCCTTCCTCCTCCTCAGCTTCCTCCCTAATTCTTCTTTCCCTTTACTTCGAATGATCGTGATTCCAAAGAATGTCTTTCTGCAAGTGTTTAACACACAAGGCTTTGAAGCACGGTCCAAGTGGCTGCTTTTGTCTCCGCTTTGTTGTTCTAAATGCCAGCTCTATTAAATCACCTCCCGGTCCCCAGCCCATATTCCTCGTCTTCTTCAAAACTCCCATTTGCAATGTCCAGAATCAGGCCCCGTTCTGCGCATTTGGAGGCTGCCGGGGGACCTGGCGTGTTTACACAGGTTCTGAATCTTATAGCAACAGAAGCGTGACACTTTAATGCAGGTTCTTGTTGCTTTTGGAGGATTTGCCCTTATTATATATTTCATGGGAGTTGAGGAAGGAGCTGACTTAAAGGAAGCAGTATGCTCTGTCGTTTCTACCGATTGGAAGCAAGATTCCTCTGTTTTAATCTAAGCCTTAACACACGCTGCCAAGCTGGAGACGATAGAAAAAGGATTCAGATGACTTGGTAAAGATACGTGGCACTAACACACAACCTCATTTATAGTTTGTAAACTCTTTGTGAATTTAGGGAGCCTCGGGGATTGACTGATTCTGATCAACATGAATTTCTATTTTAAGTGAAGATACACAAATCAGGCGTTTGTGGCTGATTTCTAATCTTTTGTTTTTGTAAAGCTCTGACCCGGATTTCAGTTTCTTTTCAAGAACTGTCATTAACCGTGTTTAGACAAACTCTTATCAGATTGGGTTTTACTATTTTAAAAGACATCCAAATTACACAGACTTGACATTTCACACCATCTTTAGCACATTCTATTTGCATGCAGCTCAATTAGCATTGTGAGCATTAGCAAAATGTACTTCTCTGGTGCTCAAAGTGGCTAAATTTCAGTCGTCTTCTTTGTTCACCTGTCAGGCAGAGTGAAGCCTAAAATCTTCTGGTCCTTCCTTTGTGCATTTTTTTTAGTATTAAGGGAATGCATATGTCATGTGTCCGCGAAGCTCATCCTCATGCCTCGGTTTAACAACGTAATTAACTTTGTGCATATGGAAACCTCAGAGGCTCATGTTTACTTTTTATTCCTAAATATTTGCATGAGAGTCCTTTTTATAGTCTTGTAAAAGACTGTGAATGAACGAACGGACGACAGTGGAGGAGGCTGTAAACCGCGGAGAAGAAACACACCTTACTTTTACAGCTGAGGCATAAACAGTAGTTTATTATTGCCCATCTACTGTCTTATTGCATAAGCAGGCGGGTCTGATTTCTGATTCAGGAAACACGTTGGGCTTTGACTGAGACAAATCATTTTGTGAAAGTAGCCTTTTACTGCTCAATACGAGCTAATTAAATGGAGGGTGTAGATACTTGCCAGCATTTCAGTAGCCATTTTATGCTAGCTTAACAAGCATGAATCAAACATTAGTTCTCTGCTATGTCTTGGAGTCATTCGTTTGTTTCTATAAATATTTCTTCGTAGTTTACAGATAAATGAATGAACAAGTGGATTAAAGAGACTTTTTGTTCACACCGTCAGTTCACTTCGTCTTGTTCATTGATGAAGGAAAACAAGAGGCTGTTTCTGATAAGGCGGACTTTAAAGAGAGAACCCTTCCAACTGCCAGCGGTGTGAGGAAAGATGAGCTGCTCTTATCAGCCCCTTCAGTTCATAACCTTCACCTCTCCTTTACATGGACTGGTATCTGCCTTTTGTCAAATAGCTACCCTAATTTTATGGCTTTACCACCCTTTGTGAGCGTCTCTTCACCCGTGATAGTGTTCAAAGGTGCATCCACCCAGTAGTTAATTGGTGATTAAATGACAAGATGTCCTTGTAAAACGCTGCTACCTGTGTTAAACTGCTTAAAAATGACTTTCGGGGACGTAAAGAATTTCATTGGCTTTTAAAGTGAACTTTTGTTTATTCTGAGAACGTTTACAGGCTTACTGGCATAACAGAAAAACCTGTAAAAACATAGATGACGCGACACGATATACTGGTACCTGTTGGGAAAAACGCTGTCAATAAGGTTGAATAAGGGGATTGTATGGAATTAGAAACTTTAAAACTAGCATAGCTGGCACAGCTTTTGACGCCGGTTATGTCTAGGAATAATGAAAATGAAACTGCAAGGTGAAAACTGGAGATGCAACAATCCAATATCAATATCTATCAGTCCCAAAATTAAAAAAAATTCTAGATTGGGCACCTGTGACAATATATGAGGGCAGATCTGTTCAGTATAATTTTATGATTTGTGCTCATGCTTTATCATTTGTTTTACATTATACCAAGAAGGTTGAAAGAAGGTTTGTTGCAGTTTGTTTTTTCATGTTTGACCTTGTTTTTTGTCAGTTTCAATTTCTTTATTATTTATTACACATTGGCTGTTCTACTCATAAATGCTCTGACTGAACAGATTAAAGTTGTCATTTTTACATGTTTGACCAGCATTGTCAAATTTGTAATTCAGTACTTTTATGTCTGTGTTTAAAAAAAGCCCCTGAATTTAGGTCAAAGAAACAAATGAGCTGTTTTCAGATTGTAGGACAGAGAAATCTATTTAAAAGTTTATTTAACGGTAACCTAGCTACAATGAGATGCATAAAACAACCTATTTTTAAGCTAGCTATGTATAGGGAGTTGGTGGTTGCCCTTATAGCCAAATGTATTTTGTTGTAGACATCTGATAGTGGTTAATGTTTTCTCTTAGTTATCCCAATTAAGCTAGCTAATCAAATGTTGCTCTTGTAAAAAACAATTGATAACTTCTCATTTGCCCACCCTCAGTGGGATAACTGTGACGGGAAGCTAATCTCTTCATCAAGATCTTCCACTCTCCCTCTGTCATGTTGAGCAGTAGTCAGATTTTAGACTTGGATCAGTGTGAGATCTGTGGCCACTCCAACCACAGCCACAGCACTAAACCCATGTAATTACACTTTAAGTTGCACTGGCTGGTGGAAATACCTGGAGTAATTAGTTTTGTTTTTTTTCCACTCTTCCTATAATCTTCTCCCGTTCTGTGAGCGGGTTTGGACCTTGAGCTAGAGAGAGAAACGCAACAAGTTAGCAAGGCGGTATGGAACAAATTAAAACAAAAAACTTCATGTAAGAATAGAGTGAGCCTTAAATCAAACACACACACACAGCCCCTCTCTCTCACCCACACCCACACACACTGTCCTGGACCACCTGATTGTATTTTGGCGGTTGTTTCCTTTGATTAGGACTGTTATGGGAGTGTTGTACAAATATAAAAGCTGTCCAGACGGTTTTACAGTGTTTATTTGTGGTACCACCTGTGTTTCCACACAGAAGAATGAGCTTGTGATGGTGATGAGGAACATAGGGTGTAAAGGAAGTTTAGTTTGCACTGGGCTGCACGTCCGACTGGTTGGCCGAAGGCTGAAAACATCCCGCCAAAGTGCATCTTAATCTGTTCCTGTTTAGAAGGAGACAGCAGATGACTTTCCTTTCCTTCCCTTTCCTTCTCTTTCCTTCCCTTTCCTCTCCTGTCCTTTCATTCCCTCTCCCCTCTCTCATCTTTCCTTCAAACTCCCCTTTCTGTCAAATATTTATAGCTGATGGTAGATAAGATTACTTCCACACTGAACCTCCCGGTGCCAGCGATCGCAGACCTTTGCTCACAATAAAGCCAAAGATGCGTTCCAGGCGAGGGGAAGATTGTTTTATTTGGAGCTCATCATAAGCCTCTATTGATAGGTGATTTAATTGCATAAACACAGCAAGCCTCTGCCTTGCATTGACTCTGACCATCTCTTGCCACTCTTATCTCGGAGCAGCGAATTTCGTCGCCGTACACGCTCGGCTGTTTTTGTCGCTGGGTACCTGCACAGGCTGTGACAGTGGATTTGCAGAGTTTTTATTTTTTCTTTTATCTAACTTTGCACGCATGTGCTGTCAGTTGAAAGTCTTGCACGCACAAAACAAAAGCCTGCTTGAGGCTTTTATGCAGCACATTTCGTACCCATAAGCTTATGTAAGGACGGACGAGACGGAGTACAAACTACTGTTAATAAAAAAGTAAACTGTGCATGCACCGAAATGATTAAAGCGTATTTAATGTTATTTAATGAAAAACAATATCCATATTTCAACTTGACTACTTAACATTTTACTGAATGTTACGAGCTCTTTGCCATAACCATAAACATCATCAAGGGAAACAGAGCGAAGTGTCATTTTCTTTCTTTCTTTCTTTCTTTTTTTTGCAGCTTGCAAAACAGGAAATTTCAAAATGACACAAAGTTGGACTTACTTGCCTCATTTCTCTTTTTATACATGCGCATCAATCATAGTGAATCTGTGTAAGTTTATCTTTATATGACACATAAATCACTGTGATGAAATGTCAGGGCTAATCTAGCTGAAGACGCTGCAACCTGTCATTGTTGGAGCGAGAGAGCACAGTGGAAAAGGAATCTGGTTTAATAAGAAGGGCAGGAGAGGAGGAGGAGCGGCATCTGGGCTTTATGGTCAAAATTGTTACAATATGTGAAAAAAAAAATAGAGTCTCTTCTGAAAAAGTTTTATTAACCTCAAAAATCAGGATTACTTCTGGTTCCACAAACAGTTTGGAGGGTGCAGATGTACAGGGAGGAACACGGTGGGAATATTTGATTAAAATGTTTTTCAGCTGCAAGCAAATCCAATAAAACCTTTGCATTGATGAAAAAGAAAATCCTGTGTATCACTGCGTGCATATGCGTGTGTGTGTACAGCACTGTCAGCATAGTAGTTGCTAATCATATCTTGAAATTTTATCGCAGATCTTTTTAACTGTCCCTATGCAGGGTTCATGTAGATAATAACTTTATGCATCTGCAAGTTCAGAAGCAATATGAGGCAAGTCATGGGTGTCAATGTTGTCAGCCTTATCTCCTGTGTACAGATCTGTCTCCACAACGGAAAACCACAAATAGGCGCAGAAAGTCACGAAGCGTTCCGTTGTGCCAACGGGAGATATTTCCGTGCTGATCCAGGAAGACTGATTTTCAAACCCATCTTCTACATATCATATATTGAACTGCCGATATCCATTCAGAGAGAAACAGCAGCAGCAATGCCCTCTCATGGTGAATGAAAAACAACAAAACAAAACAAGAAAACAAAACAGACAAAAAAAAAAACAACAAACATGAGGTAGTGAAGGTGTCGTTATCAGAGCTACTGTCCATAGATTTCTCAGAGGGACTTTGGACCTCTTCTTCACCATGGTTTCCTGAATTATAACCTTTGCTCTTTTCATATCTTATGAATGAAGACTGCTTTACTTCGCAGTGGTGCGTTATCAGCGCCATTAGAAAGGGAATAGGAAGAAATAATATTCCAAGAACCACTAACAGCACTTCACCGGCACTTAACAGGACTTCTTGATTAAAATGTTAACGCTACTGAAAGAAAGGATCAAGGTTATCGCCATCAAATAAAACCATAAATCGAGTTAATAGTTTAACTTGGGCTTCCTAAATTAGATTAATATTAACATGCTAGTCATCGGGGGCTAATATACTGTTTTGTTTGTTTTTACTTTAAAGATTGAATCCTTTGTCCCCAGTACAAAGGTGATGTGCAAACCACACACTGCCAAAATGTATCTGCTTATGTTCAACATTATGAGTGGGAGACACAATAATGCCAAAAATATTCAAGTCAAGTCAGATCAAGTTTATTTGCATAGCACATTTCAGCAACAAGGCAGTTCAAAGGGCTTTACATCATAAAAACATCACACAGTCACCAATTATGAAACAAGCAATAAAAATTACATTTAGTCAGATGCCATCATCAACATCGTAAAGCAAACGCATATCAATTTAGTTCATCAACGTTCCAGTTATCATGAATCATAGGCACTTGTAAGCGGATGGGGTTTTAGCCTTTATTTATAGGAACTCAGTGTTTCAGCTGTTTTGTTGTTTTCTGGAAGTTTCTTCCAGATTTGGGGTGCATAGAAGGTGAAAAGTGAAGCGTTTGGGTTCTGGTCTATGGTCTATAAAAGCTCTGACTCTTCTGGTGAGGTTCAGGAAGTGTGCGTTTCTGGGAGCATACGACCATTTTTCTTCCAGAAGAGGATCTGTGACATCTGACCATGTTGAACACAGTCCCTGCTCTAATTCATCAGGACGGTTTTCTGTTGAGCTGGTGACTCTGTGCAGTCCAGAAAAATTCTTCATGTCTTCAGTTACCTTGCTTCGTGCGCTGGTGTTCATATATAATGGGAGAGGACGGGACAACCCATAAACTGCTGCTATAAAGTTGAGAACATGTGTGAGTGTTGTGACTCACTAAATGTTACTTTCACTGGAAACAAGAGTCACACTGCTAAAAAAAAACAAACATCAAATCTGCAACAAACCTGACTCGATGCAGTCAGAGAGGGGACAGTTTCTGAGACTAAGTCAGATGTCCAGACTTTTTCTGGAGAACAAATCTCCACTGCTCTAAGGTCCTGGCTGGAATTTGACCCCAGGATGTTTTGCTGCAAGGCAACACTGTTATCAGCTGTGCCACTGTGCAGCCCAGCCTCTGTTACTTAAATAAAAAATAAAAAAAAAATCTATCTATATATATATATATATATATATATA